>CATIWR010533970.1:0-18544 GCA_949677035.1 Omphalea diandra
AGTCGCAGTCGCGAATCCTTGATTGCGAGACTTATTTTTCTGCAAGATCAACACTTAATAAAAATATTAGTAATGACCAATCTCCTTTGTCAAAATCAAAAAAGGTTCTAAACTTAGGATTAACTATCCTAGTCCAACAAAGCAGATTAAAGTATCAAGCCGAGATGATGATCGACTGGAAAACCCATACCTTGAAAGCTAAATGATAATACAACGACAGAGAGAAAAAGGAGAAAGGATGGTATGCCTACGGTTACCGGGTACCAGCCGTAGGGATAATAGTCAATGGAGAAAAACTTGCGCATATGAGGGCATTTTGGTATTTTTAAATAATTTTGATGCTAGCTTTTGGTGGATAATGGTGAGCTTCCTTTTTTTTTTTTTTTTTTATAAAAAGAATCCCTATCTTTAAACTGCTAATCACTCATATCACAACTAATTAGCTCAAAACAAAACTCATAATTCAGAAGTAAAAACCAAAACCATCTTAACTTTATCCTTCAATCGCTGGACTTTAGAAGCCAAACGCCTGCTTCGACAACTCCAATGCCGCCGAGAGCAAGTACCTCTGTACAATCGGCATAGGCGACGGGTCCATCGAAGCCGCCGATGACTTCCTTAGCTCAAAACCACTCACCTTCCAATTCCACCTATTCCTCTATTCCGCCATTGAACCCTAGCTTTCAAATCAAACCAAAAAAGGAAGAAAGATGAAAATAACCTCAATGCGCGAACTCTCTAGAGATCATCGTCCTCCTCCTCCTGTTTGCTTTGAACTCAGATTCTGCCTGTTTGTTTTGAACATGAGATTTCTGTTTGCGGGTTGCTGTTTATGGTTTAAATTCATCGATTGCGGCTTTGATTACATCGTCGATCGGGTTGCTGCTTGTTTACGATTCAGGTTTTGAACCAGGAGGAAAAGTTTTGTTTGTTAGGTTATGGACTACAACGCATAAGAGAAGGAGGGAAAAGAGAAAAAAAAATTTTGCCAGAAACTGCAAAATTTGGCCACCGCGGGTTTCGAACCCGCGACCTCTAATGGAATTCACACGGGCACCACCCGTCTGAGCTAAAGAAATTGCTTGTGAAGCTAAACTCAAATTAATATATCAAACGTACGTAATTCACCAATGGTGGGATGCTCTCGCTCCGACAATTTTTTTTTGATTAACAATACAAAATATTTAAGGTTCTAAATCATGTACAATTCTAAGACTCTGATATCACATGTAATAATTTATTCAAGATCTAGTACATGAATTTAGAACACCATTCATTATTAAGCGGAAGCAAAATGACGTACCTGTTTGCATAGTAAATCCGAAAGTGAAAATAAGTTGCATATCTCTTTACACATTGGATCCCAAATTGTTTTGCGTCATTATTTTGATCACTAAAAATAGAACACTCAGATAATAGGTCAAAAGAGTTGAAAAAGGAAGTTAAGTCTTCATCTCCTTTACCTTCTCACAATACGACTACAATGAGTGTAACAACTAGGGTTGTCAATCATATAAAGACAGAAGAGGTGACCTAGCCTATTTATAATAAATTTAATAGCCCTACCCATTACAAGTTCATGTTAAAATAGACATATACTGACCGTCTTCCATATCGGCCCACAAAAGGTGTCACAAGCCCATAACTCAATTGATCACATTTTAATTGGGTTTACCTTCAATCAATAAACTATATTATTCAGTCTATTTATAAATAATTAAAATAAATTCATAATTAATATTAGTCTACATAAAAAATTTCAATAAATTTGACACTTGATTGATGACCTTCTTTTTGTAGAAAAATGGAATAAAATGTTGCATATCATTAGGTTTAGTTGACTCAAATTTAATTTTTGTGAGACTTCATTTTTTTTTTTTTTGTTTTATTTGGAGGAATATTTTATGATTGATTGAAAAATGGTTCTTATTACATATAAGATTTTTGTTCAAAAATATTATTAAAATGAAGATTTCTACTGAAATGTTATTGAATCACTTTATATATGATAATGATGCTGTAAATGAGCTTATTTGCTATCGTCAATCCATGGGAACAATCAGTGAGAAAGATTTTTACCAATTGGTCAAAAGAGTTTTGCTATTGCGATTGATAATGGTTGGTGTATGAATAATTGTCGTAATTGTGTGTGTGCCATAATATGAAAGTAGATTGTCTTATTTGACATGTGAATATAAAATTTTTGGAATAATATAATTTTGAGTTTATTGATTTGTAACTATTGTTATCGTTGATAATGGATGTTGGTTTTTATGGATGTAGTTACGGGGTGCAAATGAACTAAACCTAAGCGTAATCTATTCCAAGTTTCACTTGATAAAAATTAGTTTGATGTCAAATCATTTATTGAATGAGTTCTAAAATTAAAAATGAGTTTGACTCATTAATTTAACAAATCAACCTCAAATTTAATTACCAATATTCAACTCATTAAAATCATGGACTAGTTTAATAGTAAATTTGTGAATTAACTTGTAAATAATTTTATTAGTAATTAAAAAATAGCTTTATATTTTTATGATATGCATAACATTCTTTGAAAATATATATATTAATTAAACATGTATGGAAAATCACTTTCACTTTTTACCCCACGAAAATCCTTAATTTCGGGCCATTAATAAGCAAACATCTAATATGCAGTAGTTTAAATGGTTTGGAACTTTGGATCCTACTTTAACCAAAATTATAGCCGTTTTATGGTTAACCAAAATGGTGGGTTTGGTTTGGTTTGGTATGGGAGATTGGGATTGCCTATCGCATAAGTTTTGCGAATCCGGGAGATGAGCTGTGTGTCCAATCAAAAGGTGCAGTCTAATAAGGGCAAAGGGGCTAATGCACGTTCCTATCATCCGGTCCAGACTCCAGCTTTCCTGCAAATTTCTATGTGATAGTGACGGCGACGAAAATGACCTTTGTTCGATTGTTAGGGCCCACATCACATGCATCCACCAATCCATGCATAAAAAGTGAATTTTAAATCGGACCCACATTAAAAATAAAAAATTGTAGAAGAAGGCCCACCGGCCCTATCCCTTTCCTAACCCATTTTCCATATTCTTGTGTGAAGCAAAAGTAATTGGATTCTCTTCTGTTTTCCACAACACATATATAATTGAGGGAAATGAAGGTAAGTGCATTAGTCAACAAAACACATATACAATTCTATTGTTCACACCTTTTGCAAAGTGAAAAGTAAATCACCTTATATATTAAGAACATATCTCTACTATACTATACCTTCGTAGATCTGGCAAATGAGGTCAAAATTGTCAATTCTAATTAGTGAGCAAAATGGAGGGAGAGATAAAATTTGCAATTTCAATAATATTTAGTCATTAATTGAAATTGTAAGAAAGTAATATTTTTTTTTACCTCAATTAAGCTTGATAAACAGTAGTAATCAATTCTCATTTATGGTTTGAAATTAATTTTTGATTCAATTTGAACTACATCATTTTTTTTTTTGAAAATTTTCTTGTTAATTTTTTTTGTTTAAAATTGTATAATATATTTTTTTTCCAATTCTACCTATTAAATCCAAAAAAGTTCGTATTAATTAAACTAAAAAAGTTAATTTTGACAAAATTAGATATCACATCCAAGTTTGAGAGGTAAAATGAGTTATAATTCTTAAATCAACTAACCAAAAGAGCGGGAAAAGCTAGGGATTGACATTTGTGATTTCTAAAAATTTGACACTAACTATTTATGTCATCCCCTTGAGATCATATTTGATAGTTCTAACTCACTCATTCAACTTCTAAATGTTGATTAAACCATTATAAATCTAAGATTTTCACTCTTAAGGTGCTCTACACAATGGTGTTTATCTATCCACTCTAAAGCAAGTGGTATAAATAAATTAGTGTGCTCAGTGAACTGTAGGTGAACTAGCTCATTAATATCATTCGTGTTCATTTATTAAGTATGACAAATAAGTTCAAACAAGATTTTGAGCTTATTTATATAATTGAGATGGGTTCAAATATATATACACTCAACTCATTTATATTCATAAATACATATTAGTATATATGCTCTTTTATCTTATATTTGTGTGTGTGCATGCGCATGATAAAGAGGCAAAGGAGAAAAAATAAAATAAAATTATAAGCCTACTGGGGAAGAGATAATTAATACATCTAAAATAAAATAAAACTAAATAAAGAAATTAAATAATTATGAATTGATGGAGAATGGAGTGAAATGAGATATATAATAAAATTAAAATATAAACATAAATAAAAATGTATCTTGCATCATAGTCATAGTAGTAGTATTGAGAAATATGAATGAGCTAATCAATTTAAAAGAGGGGTCAAATGGTTATAATGATGAACTGATCAGCTAGAATCATGAACCAACACATTCCTCGAGACAAACTTCTCTAGACACAGAAAACTCAAAAATGGAAGAAATGGATGGAGGATATTTTTTAACTTTTAGTGTTATGCTTTGCTTTTATGTCTTCGAATTAAGAAAATCCAAAGAATAGCGACACTGTCAATAGATTAATGCTATATTTTTCTTCTATTTTTTTTTAAAATGTCTGAGCTTGAACATTTACTTTCATTTATCCTAGCATCCTCTTTTAGGCTCATACTAGGATTCTCAACATCCTCTTCATGCTTCTAATAAGGCTTTTGTTGAAGCTACACTTTTAGTAGGATTTTCTCTCATTTCTTTCTAGCATCCCTTTTAGGCACATACTAGGACTTTTAACACACTTTTCAAGTTTATACTAAGGCTTTTACTAAAGTAATAGTTTTAGTAGGATTTTCTCTTGTTTCTTCCTAGCAACCTCTTCATGCTCGTACAATGATCCTTAGCATTCTCTTTAGGCTTATACTAAGGCTTCTACTAGAGCAACATTTTTAGTAGATTTCTCTCTTGCTTCTTTCTGGCATTCTTTTCGAGCTCGTACTAAGACTTTTACTAAAGTAAAACTTTTAATAGATTCCCTCTCATTTCTTCTAAGCATCCTCTTTAGGCTTATAGTAGGATTCTTAGCATCCTTTTCAGGCTTGTACTAAGGCTTCCACTGACGTAACAATTTGAATAAAGCTTTAAAGTTTATGATCCTTGAGTTTGAAGTCTTTATTTCATTCTTGGCTTTTGTCTAGATTTGGGATCTTCACCCTTTTTTCTCTTTTCTTTATCTCTATTTTGAACATTAGAGTTTTTTTCTCTACTTTTTTCTTTTATTTTTCTCTAGTTGTGGGTCCTCGCCTTATTTCTCATACTTTTATTCTTTTATTTTTTTTAATTCTTTTTCTAAAAAGAAGGCATTCTAAGAACTTGAGATGATTCTATTGGATCCAAAGATGATGATCCTAAAATCAAAGCATAAACATATACTTCATGGCTATTATGGATGACCCCAATGAAGTATGTGATATTAACAAAATGTTTATTTCTAAAAACTTATTAAGATCTCAAAAGCCATCAGTAATTATTTGGTTAAACTTTTAAAATAAAAAATGTTTAAAAGTTGAAATTGATATTTTTAAAGAAAAATTGATAATTTAAGCAAGAAAAAGAAATGTTTCTTTTCAAAGTTTTAAGTGTGTTTTAGAAAAAAAAAATGAAATTTTGTATTTGAAGAACTCTTTTTTAAAAGTTTTCAATAAGAAAAAAAACTAGATATCGTTCTTGCTTCTCAAAGAGATTCTAAGGTAAAGTATGGTTCAGGATATGAACATTCATCTCCAACAACTTTTAGTACTACATTTATGAAAGAATCTCATGCTAAAACACCTAGTATAAATTTATTTAGGATATATATGCAGAGTTATTCTTATTCATAACCCTTACACTTGGCCTAAGGCTCATAATTTTACTTATATGTATACATCATAAATCCACAAAAATAATATGTTCATCCATACATGCCTAGGTGCTAAGGATGTAAGAGGTTATTTGTTCATGCATAATCATATAAACAAGGAAGAGCATTTGATAGATATTTCTTTTTGTTATGGTGTTTGTGTCCATATGTTATATTATTGTTATGCTGGAAGAAGTCATTTCTAAATGACTTGGAATACTTACTCTTATAGGGCAAAGAAAGCAAGGGTACCAAAATCTTGCACTTGATTTGTAGGAGGACAACATTCACCATCAAGTTTTAAATAGGATAAGTGGTATCAATTTTAAAAGTTATTAAACTAAATAAGGATATTTATGGTGAATGATGAACAACCTATGACATCCATAGTGATATATTTATGGTGAATGTTGAACAACCTATGACATCTATAGTGATGCAACAAGTATTATCTGTTAAGATTCAAATAAGAATGTGGTATCAATGACTTATAAGTGACATCAAGCCAAAAAAAATAATATCCATAATCGAAGACAAAAGGAAGAGCTATGAATTGCTCATATATCTTATGAGGTATTCATAAACCTTATAAGCTAATTTATTTGATTCATACATAAGATTGCATGTTTAGTTTTACATGTGGTATCATTGTCACATATATTGTTTTTAAAACTATAGTATCTCCTTGTTCCTATGTTTCTTAAAGTAGTATCTTGATCCTAAGATTTTTCAAGGCATACTTATTTTTAATTTCCAAAAAGGGAGAGATAAAAGTGTTTTTAAAAAGGGAAAAATATTATATATTTTATAAAAGTGGATTAATTTTCTTAAACCTTTTTGTATTATTTTAAAAAGGGAAAGAGTGTTCATGATACATATGTTTTATATCTTTATGCATCAATTTTTTTTATCATCATTTCCTAATATAAATATAAATTCTATTAATAAACTTAAGAAATTATTTAATAAATTAAATTAATAAAAATCATTATAAATGATATTAATAAAAATTATTTAATAAATACTAAATTCTATTAGTATTAAGGGTATTGACCCTAAGGTTTGAAAGGGTTTTATTATGATAGAATATTAAGAAGTTTTAATATCCTTTTAAGTGTTTAAGTATTACTTCAAGCCTTAGAGTGCTAGAGAATGATTGGCCAAGTAACAAAGAATAAAGAGCTTGAAGCTAAGAAATGAATTTCCAAAGAATGCCTAAGTAAAGATTGAAGTAAAGAGAATAGTTTGAAGATAAAGGTCCAAGTTACAGGAAAGATGAATAACATGGAAATAGGGCCAAGCCTATGATGGATTGACCACATTATGGAGAAAATATCTAGAAAAGGTTATTTGATTCCATGTTAGATCATAAACATGAAGAACTTGGTGATATAATAGATATGAAATTGTCATGCCTATAGAGGACTAGCCATGACCTAAAGAGTAATCTTTAAAAAGACTATTAAAGCTGATAGACAGTGGCCTTACCCTTGACTACAGGCAGTGTAATGACTATTTTTCTAACAGCTTTTTTAAGAGCTTTTTAAAGTCCAAATGGCTAGTTTGTTAGAAAGACTATGTAAAGAGTGTTCAACCATCATTTGAGAGGTTACAAGAAGTGAGGAAATGATTTTCAAATGTCATATGATTGGGAAACTAATTGTAAAGAGTATCTTGGTCTTAATTCAGGTAGTTTACGTAATTGAATGAGGTTTTCTTGAGTAATAATTATATGTTTCCTTAGTGAGAAGTAATCTCTAGTAATGACAAAAGGGAATCATTTATAAGGGATAAATTATAGGTGTATAAGGGTAGTTTCAAGCTAGGATTATGTGAGAGTTAGTCTTGATCATACAAAAAGATTGATAGGATGTATCGACCTTAAGCCTAAAAGAGGATTACATAGGTGGTTGGTCTTGAAGGTCCAAAAGGTCTAAAATCTAGTGAAATTCTTAAAAGCAACTTAGGGAGCAAATATAGGCAAAGTTGTTGTTAAACCAGTGTAAATCTTATTGCATCCCTATCAGTCTCTTTCTTTTTCTTTTTTTTCTTTTTTACCTTTCCTTATATGTGTTTTGGTTATGTGTTTATAGTTTCCATAGCATTTGTGTTTTTATGAATCCAATTCATGCCCTTTAGATTGCCATACCATATTTAAAGGCCAACATTTAGGATGTCTTTTAATGGTTTTTATAAGGGCATTGTAGAGGTCTTAATGGTACCTCTTTTAGTTTGAGAGGATTCTAAAGCTTCATTTTAGCCTATATTGAGATATATCTTTAAAGAGACATAGTTAAAGAACTTAAACCTTATGACATTACTTATACACATATCGGTATAACTCTAATTACTTATATTCTTCAAAATAAGAATAGAACCAAAAGATTTAATAACTAGATTTTTAAGAATTCTCATAATTATGGTAACATCCTCCCTTCTCTTCAAACTTAAAGTGGTATTGTTGATGCAAACCCAAGGAAGATAAATTTTAGTAAATGTATTAATTGTTTGATTTGAAAAGGACATATAAACCAAGTTAAGAGTTTCACTAATGACATCATGATGCATAAATGGAAATCGATATTAATGTGTTTGGTAAGTTTATGAAAGGCATCATTAAGTACAATTTGAATAACACTCCTACTATCATAAATAGAGAGTGATGGTAAAAAGGATATTAATACCTGCATCTTTATGTATCCAATAAAGACAACATAATATGATGTAGGATTAGTAAGAGGATGATATTATAATTTTGTACTAGTGTGAGTTGTAGCAATTTGTTTCTTTGTATAATAATAAACCCACAAACGCTTTAACATAGTAACTAATGTGAAGTGACAATTGATAAGGTCACTAGCCTAATTATATCTAAATACCAAGATAATATAAAATAAGAATGAAAATAATGCCAGTAACATAGAAAGAATATGAAGAATAACTATAAAATGTATGGAGCAAAAGCCAACCATAAAATGGCTAACCTAGTATGTTGCATATGCAATATAAGATTGATTCATAATGAGATAAACAAGACTATTAAAAAGTTATCGATACCTGGAAGGATCATTAAGATACATGTTATATGTATGAGTAAACTTAATATTAAGTTTCAAAAAAGTTGATGACTCATACCATCCATAATGTTGACTCAATCAAATAGATCATATGCATACTTGACTTGAGATAAATACTAACTGTAGGGTTAACGGTAACCTCTAATCGAAGAAACTAACTTACATAGTCTGAGTCCTTCATTTCAAACTATTGTTTGAGATAATGTTGTAATTCTACAATTCCAACTAAATCACTATGAATAATTGTTATGTCATTAACATAACACAATGAGAGATAAGGCTTACGTAAGTATAATGTGTAAATAAAAAAAAACATGTTGGTTATAAGTAAAACAAAGTTGTTCAATAGTATACAAATATTTAACACAATCCAAAACTCATATAAGAATAGTATAGATTAAGCTTTAATACCCTTTATTAGCCTAGGTGAAGTGCGACAACCTAAAAGGGAGAAGGTGAATTGGGTTTATAAGAGCTTAAAACTTAAAGTTCCAAAACATAATGAAATTATCACAACCTAAAACATATACAAGAAAGGTAGAAAGCATAGTGGTGAAGGATATAAGAATTTATAGTAGTTTGATAACAACTTTGCCTACATTCATTACTTTTGTTGCCCTTAGGAATCCATTATCATTAGTGGTACTTTTGAAGATTAAAGACAAACTTCCTAGATGATCCTTTTTTGGCTTAAGACTTAAATTAACACTAAAATAACTTAGAGAAATATTAAAATTTCTTAATATTTTATTACATTCAAAACCTTAGGCAATTAGAATATTTAGGCAAACAACTTTATTTAGAATGGGTAAGTTATCCTTATTCACTTTACCTACTCCAATGATTTTTCATTTGTCATTATCATTAAATGGTGACGATTTGACTTCTATTCTTCTTGGCGGGATATATGAATTGGTATTGTTGGTCTTGTGGCTTGAGCATCCATTATTAAATACCATTCATTTTTGGACCTTATGAATTTAAGGAATACCTTATCATCACTATCCTTTTCTTGCTTAATTACTATCAAACATAGGTTGGCTTTAATGCGTGTTCAAGTGTTCTAATTATTATTTTATATCACTTAACCAAGTCAGTTCCAACCTTTGAAATGTCTCAAAGTCATAAATACATGTTTAAAGTACCATTCATTTTTTATCTTATGGCTTGAGAATCCATTATTAAAGTACCATTCATTTTTGGACCTTATGAATTTACGACATACCTTATCATCACTATCCTCTTCTTGCTTAATTGCCATCAGACATGGTTGGCTCTAATGTGTGTTCAAGGGTTCTAATTTTGATTTTAGAACACTTAACCAAGTTAGTTCTAACAATTGAAATGCCTTAAAGTCATAAGGACATGTTTATGGACTCATTCACACATCTCACTAACTTTACAAAATGAAAATCTTTAAGTTGGAAGCCTTTGACATGGTTGAGGTGCTTAAGGAGAAATATAAAAGTGTTAAATTTATTCCATTATTGTGGTAGGAGTGCCATCAACCATAGGAAATCCAATCCCACAATGTGTAGGATGGCCACGTAGAGTAGGAAAAGTTTTGGATGCTAAAATGGTTGATTATTGTTATGATCATGCAATAAATTGGCATGCCTTTGAAGAAGTTGTCATGCCATAGAGAAGGATAACACCCATAAAGAAAGACAAACAAAAAGCCAATTTGGTTCGAAGCTAGTTTTAGAATTTTATAAAGAATTCCATTACTATGGCGAATTTGTCCTTAATGCAAAAGATGACTATTCTTATGGAGATTGGCCACACAAAATAAAGTTATATATAAAAAAAAGACAAATGAAGTTAGTTGTTGCAGGTTGATGTGTTCATAAAGGCTTGGCCATGATATTAGGAGTTGTAACAACTAGGTTTTTTTTTTTTTATTATAAATATTTAGAGTCATTTGAAGGGAAAGACGAATGAAGTTAGTTGTTGCAGTTAGTTGTTGTAGGTTGTTGTGTTTATAAAGGCTTGGACATGATATTAGGAGTTGTAACAACTAGCTTTTTTTTTTTTTTTACAAATATTTAGAGTCATTTGAAGGGATATATTACTTGTTTCTACACTCAATTAGAAAAAGAGACTTTAGACACTCTTTTAAAGTGAGTGTACATTTTTTTAAAGTGAGAGATTGTACATTGAGTTAAACTCAACTCTAAGTGAGTGTACATTTTTTTAAAGTGAATTTGGGATCTTTGTCTATCGCCTTAGATTTGTAACTATTAGATTGACACTCATAAGTTGGTGATTTTAAAAATGTAGATTCTATACTAGTATAATTTGTGTATAATTCTCAAGCAAGAATCCCATATATATATATATATATACACACACACAATTTTTTTTGGCACATATCAAACTATTATTTATTTTTATTTATTTTAAAACTGACATAGCATTTTTAATTAGAAATCAATTTAAAATAATACAACAAATCTAGTATAATATAAATTTTATATTAAAAAGGAATTATCTTTTTTAAGTAGAAAACATTTTATTTTATAAAATTGATATATAAATTTTACATTAAAAATTATAATAATAATTTTATTATCACATTCTTCATATTGCCCGGATTCACAGTTAATTGATATAATTTTTTTATTTTTCTTTTCCAAAAGTTGTTGCTCATAATATCAAACATACTGTATTTGACAGAAAAGAGACATACAATGAGCAAAGATATATTATAAATAAATTAAATTAAAAAAAAAAGACACCTAATCTTTTTTTTTTTTTTTTATCAACAAGAAACCTAATCACCGCACAAACTTTTACCGAGGAACCCTTTACTCGTGTAAATAGATAGAGTAACACAAATGAGATAAGCGTTAAAGCCATACACAGTTAAGCTACCGTTAGAGAATCGGCATTCCTCCTTCCTTCGCCACAACCCCATGCGTGTGACATATAGCCATGGGGATCATGAATCTCGAATTCGTAACCTGATGATGGGATGTCATATGTCCGGTAGTAAAGGCGGGTCCCATCACAGTACACGTGGAGAGAAACAGATCCAAAATACACGCACAATCACCAAAAGCAAAAGGTAGAGATATCATGAGATGAATCGCATGTGCATGAGATCAGAGACGAGAGCGGGTTTTGCGCTTGTGTTGCAGAATTCGTACACACAGAAAGAGAAACAAAACAAAGCCATTACAATATATAAAGGAAAAGGAAAAGACAAGCTGCTTTTGGACTACGTGGTTCCCCCTCTTCTCCTTGTCTCTCCGGCATTACTTTGTTCTTCTTTCTTTTCTTTATTTACTCTTTTTTTTTTTTTTTCCCTTCTTTTATTTAGTTGATTTTTTTTTTTCAAAAAAAAAATCAATTCAACATTTTTCATATCTCGTGTCTATGATACTATTATCATCAATTACTGATTTAGTGTGTTTAGTGTAACTGATATATATTGTTGATAAAGACTTTTCACCTAATAATTAAAAAATATTGCTTGATAAACCGTATAAAACAATAATTGATAGTAGATGTAATTTCAATCAACTATATTTGAAATTTTTTCTAAATCTCTAAAGTAATATTTAAAAAAATCAAAATTATCTTTAAATTTTTATAATAATAATAATTAAATAAAGTCAAAACGATTCTTACTTTATATTATTCTTAAGATTTTATTATTTACAAAAGAACTATAAATTATAATATTATTTATAAAAATAATTTATTTTTAATTATTATATATAAGTTTTATAAAAAAAATTATACTTAGAAATTTTAATTATTAAAAATATATTAACATATATACTAATTAACATTAACAAAAAATAATTATTAAGATTTCATAAATACAAAATAATAATTATAGAATTCTAAGTTTAAAATAATACTTTATACATATACGTAAAAAATATATTATTTATCATATTATTTATTTATTTAATTCAATATATAAAATAGTAAAATTATATCTTTATTAGACATTTACGAATTATCAACAATAATTAAATAAATTGTATCAAATACTTAACATTAAACTGCTATCAATTACCAGCTATTAGCTAAGAGGGTTAGCAATCACTATCAGCTATCAATTACATCATTAATTATTCCAAATGTACCCTAAATGAAGAACTATGAAATTTTATAAAAATTTGATTAATTTCTCAACATTTGATTTAAATTGGACAAAGTTATTAAGGGATTGGTGTGCATATCAAATTAATTTAACAAAAGTTTTAAAGACATAATTTTATGGTTTGCATTCAAAGTTTTAGTTGTCATATGGGGTGGGGGGTGTAATTTGATTGATCTTTTCAAACTTTTTTTTAATAATATAAAGAATACGCGAAGGATGAAAAGTCTCAAGATGGAACATTTGCACTACTAATCTGGTGAAAAACTTAAAAAAATGGGTGAATTTACTAATAAGGTTTCATGAAATTCATGAGTTATTACCTGTAATTATAAAATCACATTATTGAGTCATTAAGTTTTAATTTCGTCAACAAATGCATCCTTCCGCTATAAATTTAATCAATTTCCTTTAGCCAAAACTAACATTTTCAATTAATCACTATTTTCTCCATAGGTGCTTAGGAAATGAATTGGGGTTAGCAAATTTTGTTGAAATTTATAAGCTCAACCAATCATTCAAGAAAAGAGGAAGAAACATAAATGAATGCAAGAAATTTATAGAAATTCAATATTATCCGCTTATGTTCTCTCCTTAAGTAATTTATTTGAAAATTTTACTAATATAAATTGCTTACAGATGTTACTTAAACCTTACAAGTTTAAAAATTTATCTGCTAGACTCACAACTTCAAGTTTTGAATTGCTTCATTTACCCTTTGAAAGATCTTGAATTTTATAGACTTTAAATGCTCAAAATGAGGGATCTATAATCACACATGAGACACTTGCACATAAATTAATATATGTTACTTATTTATTATCATCAAAATAAAAACTTGAGATATGGATACAATAACAATTATAGCTTATAATCTTATTTCTTAAATACCCTATGTGCTCAATATTTTTTGTTTTAAAATTTCTCATGTTTGTATGTTCAAAAAAGGTTACTCATACTTAACCCTTTATGATTTGTATAAAAATAATTGAGAATCAAACAATAAATTCTCAAACACTTTCACATTCTCAAGTTTATAGATTGATGAGTCCTGTAATTTTAATTTTTTTTTTCACACACACAACAAAAATGATTACACAACAAAGACATGTTATTTATATCCTATTTAAATACAACGTGAATTATGTAACACATGCATATATAAATGAGAATCTTTCCTTAAATTTTAAAACATCGTACTTTTTCTCAAAAATAGAAATGTAAACATATGCTCTTGTCAAATAATAGCTCACACTCAAGAGTTTCAACAAAATGGAGGATCATGGAGGTGCAGAGAAGCGAGCATTGCGAGTTTCAAATTGCTGAATTTATGTAAAAGGGTATTTTTGTAATCTTCTTTTAAGGCAATTAGTTACAAACATAAAGGGGCTTCATACTCTAGCTTGTAACAAGTTGTAACCGCCAATATTTTCTTTCAATAAAGAACAAATTGAAACCTCCTGTGAACGTAGTAAATTACTGAATCACATAAAATTTTGTTTTATGCAATTGATAGTCTCTTTCTTTATTTTTTTTCTTTTTATAAATTAATTTCAAATTATACTCTCAAACTCTTAGGATCTAACAGCTCTAAATTAAAGAAATTATAGGTTGCACGAATGAAGAAATTGGGGAAAAAAATTTTCAAATTAAGGGCAAAGTTATTAGTTTCACTTCATTTGACAATAAAATTAACGACAAGGCTTAAGTGATGATAAAATTAAAATGTAAATATATGTTAATTCAATTTTAAAATACAAATCCTGAACAATAAATTTTATCATTTCCACATCGCCCTTCAAAAATCAAAGCTATTGCTTGTTATGTATTTTATTCATCAGACAAAATTATTTTAATTTTAAATTATGACTTAAAAATAATTTTAATTGGATAATAATATTTAACAAGGTTACTAATTTAACGATCATCTATGTATATGAGCTAGAGGGCGAATTTTAGCATAACTCATAAAGTTGCTTTTAGTGATATGTAAGTCATGGATTCAAGATATGGAAACAACCCTTTTTTTTTTTTTTTTTAATAATCCGAATACATTATACGTTATACCATAAGAAATAATTCTTCCATTTTAATAACTCTCAGCATAAAAGTGAATAGATGAAATCGAACTTGAGACCTCTATTTCTCATGAGATGCACTTTAACCATCGGTCTATCCTTATATGTGCAAAACAATTTTTTTTTTTACAATTATAAAACATATTAAATTCGCTCATTCTCCACAAACTCCCATAATAATTAGAGAATACTTTATGCACTAAGTATGCTTTTTTTTAAAAAAATACATATATGAAATAGTTATGACTTATAAATTGTGTCCACAATATTTCTTTTGAAAGAAAAATTAATAGCTAAATGCAATAATAAATATGGACTCTAGATTTTTATCTTTTTTAAATAACTAATGATAATATTAAGAGACTGATATTTTTATCTTTTTTCTTTTAAAAAATAATATTAAGTGTCGTTATTATCATAATAAATTATAACTTCACCACTAAAACCGTGTTTAATGTTTTTTTACAAATTGTGTGACTGATTTTAATTAATTATCATTCATTTTCTACATTTTTGTTATATTAAAATTTTTTAATGACATCCTTTTTTCCCCATAACAGTTAAATACGTGTGTTTAATTTTTAACTATTTTAAAGTGAAGTGGTGGCTTAAGTCTTGCACGAGCTATGTGGTGATATCAAAGCGAAGGATGCAATACAATCCAAAAGCTGCGGCTCCCAACAATATATATATATATATATGGGCATCCAGTCATGCAGCTCTTCTTTTTAGGACCATTCAATCTTTTTTGTCTTTTACTTTTTTGGCACTTCCAGTTGGTGTAGCTCACGGTGTATCTAACCATATGTTTGAAAAATTATTTAGAAATGGAAAAAATAGAGAGAAAATAAATTTATTTTTTTATATTTAAATAAAGAAAAAAGAAAAAAGTAAATTTTATTTTTTATTTATTTTTACTTTTTATATTTGGATAAATAAGTACGAGAGAAAATAAATTTATTTTCTCTCTTTCTATAGAAAAACATAGTAATAAAATATAAATTTATTATAATTCTCTTCAATTTTTATATTTTTCTTTATTTTAAAGAAAAAATAAAGAAAAAAAAATAAAAATTATTTTTCATCATTATTTATTTTCCTTCTAATTTTAAATAATGAAAATTTGAATTCTTTTTTATTTTTCACCCTTATTTTCCTTCTCCCATTGCTAAACAATGGATAAATATAACTTTTACTGTTTTGCTTGCTCTATATTTTCTGCCCCTCCTCATGCTTCAGCGTGATAGTTTCATATAACATAAGGCAAAGAAATGCATGATAAGCATAGGTCACATTTTACTCCATACAAAATTTGATTTGAATTTTATTAAAAAACTAATTTAAATTAATTCTAACCTGAGAAAAGATTTAATGACTTAAATTTGAAATGAACATATATGAGAATAACTCAATTCAAAATTAATTTGATTTGCTCAAGTTAATTATTTTGAGATGGCTTGAATTTGATGATTAAAATATTTACTTTTTTACAAAAAAATAAAAATAATATTTTTTTATTTTAACAAATTAAAAGTATAAGTGCTTAGAATTAACTCTAATAAAATTCATCTAAAAAATATAATTTAAAATTGATTTGATTTAAATCTATTCAGCTTAATCCATTTATTGTCTCTAATTATAAAGTTACGATTATGCCATTAGACGTATTGATTATTTTTTATTGAAATTTAAGTTATTATGCTTCCTGTGATTGTGCCACCAAACTTTTTCTTAATGAAAATGTTACCCATTTCATAAATTTCAAGCAAAAGTAGTAAATATGTCAAATCAAATTAACATACAACAAATTCATTTTAGATCCAATTAAATTTATATTATATATATATATATATATTTAAGAGATTTAAGTTAAATCAATTTGAATTACAAACAAATTAAGTCATCAAATCAAAATATTGTAAGATGTATTAACTCGCTTAAAATTTTAATATTTTAAAATATTTTTAAAATTTTTTAAAAATATTTTAATAATTTAATTCAAATTAAATTTAATTCATTTTAGATAAGGTCTAATCAAGTGAATTTCTTTCAAATCATATTTTATTATGTAACTAAATTAAATTTGATTAAAGAACTTTTAAATTATTTCAATTTGAACTATTTCGAATTCTCTTAAAGTTATTATTTTTTTCAGCTTCCTTGACACCATTAGACATCATTATTTAGTAATTTTCACCTTCATTAACACCATTAGACATCAATGCAAAAGATCCATGATTAGCAGCAATAAAAGAAATGTGTAATAACACTTGCTCCCTATATGCTCTTGATTGAATAAGGGGCTAGTGGTGGTAGTCTTTTTGGTTAGTGGTAAGAGAGTAAAGTGGAAAAGATGGAGGAAAAATGTAAGGGAAAGGAAGAACAAAAGAAAATGAGTGGGTTTACAAACAAACTCAAGGAATTGAGTTTATAATGACTGCAGTGGTAATAGTGAGCAAATAGAGTTGAGTTGAATGAAAAAGGAATTGAATCAAAATTATGATACACACATTGTATTGAATGGATCAATTGTTTATATATAGAAGCAACAAAATAGAAAATGATGACACGACAACTAATCTAACTAACCACAAACTAATTGCTAACAAACACTATAAGAATTTGTCTGAATAGCAACAAAATTAGCGATGAAATATTTTCGCAGCTAACTAGAGACAAATTTTCAACGGATTACTGACAAAAACTCAAAAATAGCGACGAATTTGTAATCTGTTGCTAAATTTGTAGGCAAAATTAATGTCAATTCCATATTGACGATCTAGCAAAGGAATTCCATCACTAGCTATAGCGATGAAATTTTTGTCACTAGATTAGCAAGAAAATTTCATTTTTAGCGATGAAAATTGTCTGCGCCCTCTTCCCACTCTTTTTTTTTTTTTTTTTTTTTGTCCTTTCTTCTTCTACTTTCTTCCTCTTCTATTCCTCTTCCTTTTCCCCTCCCACCTACCAACATCTCCTCCTCGTCGCATCTCATCTCACTATCGGCAACACTTCCACCCACCCACCGACATCTCCTCCTCGTCTAGTTCTCCTTTTGTTATTTTTGAGATTTTTGGTTCTATTTAGTGTGGGCTGATTTGGTTCAGTTTGGGCTCTCTCTATAGATTCTTGAAGATTTCCAAGGTATATGTTGATTTTAATGTTTTGAATAATATTTCATTAGTTTTGATTTAGAATATTTTTTATTTTTTTATATTATTTAGTTAGCTGTATTGAAATTGTATTTTATGGGTTAAAATTATGTGAAATTTTGTTTAAATTATGAAATATGATATATATATATATATATATATATATATATATATATATATATATATATATATATATATATATATATATATATTTATATATATTTTTGTTTATATTTATTTTTTTGTAAAAACAATATTTTTTTTTTATATTT
>CATIWR010534002.1:0-14483 GCA_949677035.1 Omphalea diandra
TGTAGGTGATCTTGAAAAGCTAGAGTTAAAAGATACTACAAGAAGAGATGATAAAAAAAAAATGGTGAATCATCAAGAATGGATGAGGAACCACAACTTCAACAAGAGGATGAACCAAGGCAAGAGCTACCCAAAGATTGGAGATTTTCCAAGTATCACCCCAAGGACTTGATCATTGGTGATACATCAAAGGGTGTAAGTACTAGATCTCAATTACATTTAGATAATAATCTTACATTTGTTTCTCAATTAGAGCCAAAGTCAATTGATGAGGCTATTGAAGATGAAAGTTGGGTACTTGCTATGTAAGAAGAGCTCAACCAATTTGAGAGAAACAAAGTATGGGAACTTGTCCCTAGGCCTAAAAATCACCCAATTATAGGTAATAAGTGGGTGTTTAGGAACAAGTTAGATGAGCAAAGTGTCATCACTAGAAACAAGGCTAGATTGGTTGCTAAGGGATACAACCAAGAAGAAGGCATAGACTATGATGAAACTTTTTCCCCCGTAGCAAGATTAGAGGCCATTAGGATTCTTTTAGCATTTGCATATAATATAAATTTTAGTCTTTTTTAAATAGATGTTAAGAGTGCATTTTTATATGGCATTATTGAGGAGGAAATTTATGTTGAACAACCTCTCGATTTTGAATCACATTGTTTTCCAAACCATGTTTTCAAATTAAACAAAGACTTATATGGTTTAAAACAAGCTCTAAGAGCTTGGTATGAAAGGCTAAGTTTATTTCTCTCGCAAAATGATTTTGAGAAAGGAAAGGTTGATACTACATTATTTGTTAAAAAGCACAAGCATGAAACTTTAATTGTCCAAATCTATGTTGATGATATTATCTTTAGTGCTACTAATGAATCCATTTGTGAAGATTTTGCTAAGTGTATGACTAGGAAATTTGTAATGAGCATGATGGGAGAGCTCAAATTCTTTCTTGGTCTATAAATAAAGCAACTCAAAGAAGGGATCTTTATCAACCAAGCGAAATACACAAAGGAGATACTAAAGAAATTTGGCATGGAAGGATGCAAAGTAGCTAAAACTCTAATGAGTAGTACCATCAAGCTAGACAAGGATGAATCGGGTACGGTGGTAGATGAAAAGAGATATCGAGGTATGATCGGATCTCTACTCTATCTTACTGGTTCAAGGCCGGATATAATGTTTAGTGTTTGCATGTGTGTTAGGTTTCAATCCTCTCCTAGAGAGTCTCATTTGAATGCTGTGAAGAGAATTTTCAAATATTTGCATGGCACTATTCACTTAGGACCATAGTATCCTTGGAACACATCTTTTAACCTAGTTGGGTATTCGGATGCGGATTGCGCAGGAAGTCTCTTAGATAGAAAAAGCACTTCTAGGACTTGCCAATTTATAGGAGATTGTTTAGTCTCTTGGTTTAGTAAAAAGCAAGTGTCAGTTGCCTTATCTACCACGAAAGTCGAGTATGTGGCAACGGGTTATTGTTGTACCCAAGTTCTTTGGATGACACAATAATTGAAGGACTTTGGTAAAGAAATTGATCATATTCCTATAAAATCTGACAATACCAATGCTATTAATCTTTTAAAGAATCACATCCAATACTCTAGAAGTAAGCACATAGATATTAGGCATCACTTTCTTATGGATCATGTGCAAATAGGTGATGTTATCTTAAAATTCATTGACACTAATCACCAACTTGCAGATATTTTCACTAAACCTCTAAATGAAGAAAGGATGAACTTCATTAAGAGAGAATTAGGAATGCTTGATGGAAGCTCCCTCTAGTGAAATTTTTTTTGTTTAATCTTATGTTTAATTATGATGTATGTGATATGTTTGATTGATGATGGCTTTATTATTAATTTCTAGTGGATCACAAGTTTTTCACAATCTTTCATTCTTATCCTTGCTGACTCACAATTTGTGGTTGTTATTCCTTCTTCACGGTCGCGAAATTTCTCTCTACCGCAAATTTCTATCATTAATTTCAAAATTCTTACCGTTCCAATGTGTATTTCCAAGGAAATTTTGTCCATTACTCACATTTTCTGGAATTCGCGGTTGCGACTAAAAAATTTGCGAACATGAATTGGAGTAACTGCCTCACATTTATGTGATTTGATGGCCAACTATTTTCGACCCTTCATTTAATCAATTTCGAGTCGTTTGTTACCGTTTTCATACCCATTCAAGCCTATAAATACCCCCCTTCAATAGTGTTTTTCTCACATCTACTCCAAACATCTTCTCTTCCTCAAATCACTCTCTAAATCTCTTAATTCTCTCAAGTTCTTCATAGCTCCAAAGAAATCTTCCAGAGTTGAGAAAGGCAAGAGTATAGCACAACCTTCTGCTCCTCCTTCCCTCATCTACATGAAGGGAGTGACCCGTGAAGAAAAGGAGAGATATAAAGCAAATCTCTCTAAAGTCATTCTACCCAACAAAATACCCTCCACCTTTCTACTTGAAACCCTTGGGTTACACAATGAAATCAGAGCATTCTTGTCCAACCTTGGCTAGAATGAATTCATTTTTAGAAATGAACTGAGGTACGAGGAGATAGTCCGAGAATTCATGTGCACGGTTCAACTGAGCCGTAAAGTGAAATCTCCTACTGGGCAGTACAGTCTCATCTTTCATGCCTTTGAGGATTCGTACATCATCACCTTCGAGCAACTATTCTCCCTCTTCAACCTCCAAATCGATGAGCACATTCCATCCATTATTTCTACTCTCGATGTTATATACTCAGAGTTTTGGGCAAAAGTTTAGATCGAAGCGAGACACGACCCAAGATCCTCTTTCGCAAAGCACATTAAGACCTTACCTTTTTGGATTCTTCACCGAATCATCACTTTCTCCATCAATGCGAAAGGTGATGGGAATGAGAAGGTCTCATAAAAGGATCTTGCATTCCTCTTTTGTATAGTGAAGAACAAACCGCTCCAAATCGGTCGTTATCTCATGGATCAACTGATCCACATGAGCACAAAGCCGAAGAGTCAATTTCTGCTCCCCTCACATATCACCGTAATCTTTCGATCTATGGGACCCTTTGATGAAGACAAGGAGAAGGTAGTCGCCAAGAAGTATCTACCCTCTCAAAACTTTTTGGACCTCACCTACCTCATCAACGCCAAGGCAATTCATCCAGATTCCTATGCATATCTTCTTGGTGCTTTTAGAGCTTAGCGTATGGAGAGCTCGCAAGCTTCCAAGCGGAAGTATCTACGTCTTGACGTCGTTTCTCCCTTTGCTCCTCTACCACCTAAGCCTAAGGCCTAAGTGTCTCTCTCCACCATTAATAGCAAGCTTGATAAGCTTATACAGATGATGAAGAGACGATCTCTATTACTCTCTCACCTCTATAGCGATATGGTGGACCTCCAAGAGAAACTCAGAGTTCCACCTTGCCATCTTCCAAACTTCACAGAATTCGAAGATACTCAAGAGGAAGTCAACAATGATGAGGTTGAAGACGGTGAAGAAGCTGAGGGTGCCAATGATGAACAAGTTAGAGACACTTCTAGTGATGATGGGTCTCCTACTTTCTAGTTTAAGGATCTCTTTGTATTTTTTTTTTCTCTTTTCTTTATGTTTAAAAGTTTATGATCCCACAAGTCATAAATAAATAAAAGTTTTTTCTTTGCTATATTGTGATCTTATGTGATTATTATCGAATGATTTTGAATATTTACTTTTGCTCCTTATCAATACTTATGCAAGAATTTAGTTTTTTCTTTTTTTATGCACCTTTTTTTTTTATCTTGCCAAAGGAGGAGAGATTGTATGAATCCTAGCTTAAGGGGGAGGATATCAAAAATCATAGCATAAGTTAAGGGGGAGCATCATACTTATTGTTTTTTAAATTCACTTTGTTGGAATGAATGATATACTTAGCAAATTTTTGTCTTAAGTATTCATTGAATCATATTACACTTTAACTTCATTTTTTTGTTGCATTATTATTACTTAGGATCAATCTAAGTTGTCCAAATCAAAAAGGGGAGATTGTTAGACTAAGGTAGTTAACCCTAAGTTTTGGACCTCTTTTGATCTTGACAAAGGAGATTGATCATGTCTAATATTTCAAATAAGTATTGTTTTGCAGCCTTTAGCTTTTATCTAAATTGGAAGTTGGATGTAGCTCAAAAATCTTCAAGTATGAAAAGTGACTTCTAAATCGCGATCGCTACTTTGGATTCACGACCGCTATCTATGAAGATGCATTGCTAGAAAGCAGACAGGCGAAATAGTGGAGCTATTTTCGGTCGCGATTCATCCAAATGAAAGAGTCCAAAATTGGCAGGCGATTTCGCGGTATGTGTCACACCCTAGTCGCGACCGCGAATTTTGAAGTGACTCAAGAGGGAAGCAAGTCCACAACCACGACATGATAAGTGTCCCAGCAGACAATTGGAAGTCAAATTTCGCAGAGGCATCTTGTTGGTAGCGACCGCGAATCATAAAGAAGAAGATGACCATCTTCGGCAGATGAATTTGCTTCCTTCTGTCGCGGCCTGTACAAGAATGATTGCAACCGCGACTTATGAAAGCAGGTGAAAGGCAACGACTATATTTTCCTAGTGAACTAATCAAAAGCTGCCACATGGACTAGCCGTTAGACACAAACAGGATTTTCCTTCAGAAATTTGGATTTCGCAACCGCTAATGAGTAGTAGCAACCGCGAATTGAGACTGTCAAGCATTTAATGCAGAATCTATCAAACATGTCTCAAAGATTTGATGAGCTATGTTCTGCAACATCTCTTTGGTGAAGTTTGGGTATAAATACTCCACCAAATAGCCATGAATAAGATTACTAAAAAATTTATTACAAGTAATTAAATCTCTCAATCTTTGCTACTCATTTTCTTCAATTTTCTATGTGAAATTATAAGTGTTAGGTGTGAGCATTAAACACCAAGTTGTAAGGTTGTAGTGTTAGCCTGCAAAAACACTTCAAGATAGGTTTAAGTGTGAGCCTAGTGAAACACTTAAGTGAGGTTTGTGTATTGGCCTAAAAACACATTGTTGCAAGGTTATGTGTGAGCCATCAAAACACAAGTTTTACAAGTTGGGTGTGAGCTTGAAAACACCTTGAGATAGTGAAATACCCAATTGGTAAATTGGAGAGTGGACGTGTCGATTATACCCGAACCACTATTAATCGTTGTCTTCATTATACTCATTCTTCTTCCCCTCCAATTGGTAAATTGGAGAGTGGACGTAGGGTCGATTATACCCGAACCACTATAAATCGTTGTCTTCATTATACTCATTCTTCTTCCCCTCTTCTTTGTTTTTAAAATTTTTATACACCAATTCAATCCCTCTTCTTGATGCCAAGCGACAACATAATTGTATTTGCTGAAAGCTTGAAAATGATGATGGAAAGAAAACCGATAGCATAATTGCATATCAAAGAGAATTGTAAAGAGAGTAGCAATATGTACCTATTTATCCGTTGAAGTCTTTTATTTAAGTTGTGATAATAACTATTGAAATGCATTGAAGTGATCTCAAAATATAAGGAAGCAAATCTACTTTCACAACTGCATGACCTTTATAAATTAAGAAAATAAATGTATCTTAAGTTAATTAAACGTCGAAAGTTTTTGCCTGTTACTGATGTCTTTTTCAACAGCATTAACATTCAGTCCTAGTCTTCATTCACCAAAGAAACCAACCATTCATAAGGCAAGCGTCCATGAGACGTTTGGTAATACGAGGGCTATCACTACCTATTTCTTTCTTTCGAACGGAAAGAAAGTTTTGATGTTTATTGTACTACCAAACTCAGAATGGTTGGGATAACAAAAAAGAGTTTGCCAACTTTAAAGAAAAGGCCGAAAACGCCCACCCCCTTCTTCTATTCAACAAAACCTTTCCATGTCGTTTTCCATGTCGTGAATGAAGTCAAAAAAGAAGTTAGGTTTGATTCCATCCATTTTATCATTCTTGTCCCTGGTGGTTATTGTGCTTTTTGGTTTTTCAAATTTATTTAGTGTATCTGTATCAGACCTACTCTCTCCAAGGACAATTCCGAAAAGTAAATTGCTCTCCTTTTGACAACTGTCGATATTTGGAGCTGTTCATCTTTGTTGTTTTCTTTTTGTGCTTTTTGTGTCCCCCCGCCCACTTCCCTTGCTCATTGTTCAACTTCGACGGCCACAAGGAGTCATCACAACCAAACTTACACACACTTATATATAACAACTACGTGCATACATTAACTGGTATTCCTTGCAGCTTTCTAAATCCACCATATTAACCAACAATGATCGAATCAAATCCCCCTCTGGAACACTCTTATGGAGTCCTCTCTCATCAAATTTCTCAGGTTAATGATCCCCTGAATGAAATAATGATGGAGGAATGTCAACTACCATTGATAGACCTGAGTGGCCTAAACAGCCTGGACCAAAGAGAAAGACAAGTATGTGCTGCAGCCTTATCCAGAGCTTCATCAGATTGGGGATTCTTTCAAGTAGTGAACCATGGTATAAGCCCTGCGCCACTGAGGAAGATGAAAAAGGAACAAGTGGAGTTGTTTCGAACGCCCTTCCAAAAGAAAGCTTTTTGTGGACTTTTGAACGATTCATATAGATGGGGAACACCAACAGCTACTTGTCCTAACCAATTCTCCTGGTCTGAGGCTTTCCATATTCCTCTCACCAAAATTTCAGAAGAAGCTTGCTATGGAGAGTTTACATCTTTAAGGTACCAGTTTCCACTACTATCATACTTTTCCTGGCTGTCTATTTATTTCTCAACTGATGCCAGCAATACTGATTAAATTATTACTCTTCTTCCTACACTCTAAAACACGTCTTAGTAAAACAATAATGCTAGGTGTCGTCTTTTGTGACACCAATAGTATTGATGTAATTAAGACTAAATTTGATCTTTTTTAAAAAAACTTATATAAAAATTGATAGTATATCACGTATTTTCTATATAATATCATATCAATTTATGTATCCTTATCATTCACTTTTTATAATTATATAATGATATGTAAAATTATCAAATAATGTCTTATAATCTTGTTTAGTTAATTATATAATGATATTTAAGATTATCAAATAATGTTTTATACTCTTGTCTAGTTATGAATTCGAAATTGACATTAATATTGGTGGTTATAGTTATTTTCTAATTGAGATTTATGACAATATAATAAAATAATTCAATTTACTTTCATTTTCTAATTTTTTTTTGAACCATACTTTCATTTTCTAAATGAAGCCTCAATTTTTATTTAATAATTTTCCCACTAAAGCAATATGAATCTGATTTAATGGCCATAAAATATATAATAAATTGCTTTTGAAAGTCAATACTACGACTAGCATTACAGGCCGATGTTTTTTTCTTTTTTTTGTGGCAACAAAAAGTCTATCACATTAATCCAATGCCATGACCACTAACATACAAGAAATGTATAGGGAAGCGATGATGGAAATTGCAACGGCAATGTCAAGGTTAGCCAAGTTGCTTGCAGGGATCCTAGCAGATAACTTGGACCATCCGAGTCTGGCGTTTGAAGACATTTGTCAGGAAAGCAATTGCTTTCTTCGGTTGAATCACTACCCACCTTGTCCAATATCTTCGGAGATTTTTGGCCTAGTGCCGCATACCGACAGTGACTTTCTTACAATCCTTTATCAAGATGAAGTTGGTGGACTTCAACTCATGAAGGATTCCAATTGGGTGGCTGTAAAGCCTAATCAAGACGCTCTTATCGTGAACATTGGAGATCTTTTTCAGGTAAAAGAAATTCATCCAAATTCAAATGTTTCTTACAATGCCAAAAAGTCAAGATTATTGAATCAAAGTCACATTGGACATCTTATCATGGCCAGGTCCCACCACGTTATTAAGATTTAAATTTGTATGTAAGGCAGGTTCATCCACCCTTCTGATTGACCATCCTGCCTGATAATCTCATGGATATTATGTTCGTGTGCACAAAACTAAGCTCTGGATTTGCTACTGATTTGTTTCCCTATTATATTGATGACAGGCATGGAGCAATAATGTGTACAAGAGCGTGGAGCACAGAGTGATGGCAAATGGAAAGATGGATAGATACTCGCTTGCCTACTTCCTATGCCCTTCATATGACTCCTTTATAGGGAGTTGCAAAGAGCCTTCAATATATAGAAAATTCACTTTCGGAGAGTACAGGAGACAAGTTCAAGAAGATGTCAAGAAAACTGGCCATAAGATAGGCCTTCCAAGATTTCTACTTTATAATAATCCAGATCAGGTCATCAACTAACTACAATGGTTAGGCATATCTGTTAAGCACATATAATTTAATATTAAGAGTTGAAGAGTACAAAAAAAATTCATTTCGGCAGAATATGGAAAACCAAATAAAAAAATAGATATTAAGGCATTAGATTTGCTCGAAGCCTAATGATGAGCTCTACAGGGAGAAAACCCAAGAGATAAATCATCACATACGCTCCTATTAACTCACCATTGACTCAAACAAGCAAAAGGAGAAAATTTAGGTCCTCCAATGCATGTCATTAGAGGAAAAAACATATATTGGTTTATAAGCCAAGGGTAACAACCACTGTTTGGTTCAATAGGATCTACCATGCATTACTATTTGTTGCATTTATACCTGTATTTATGTGAAGGTTTCGTAGAATACAAATAGTTAAATATATCTTGATTACTTTCAGAAACTAACATAACAATCAATATATATATATATGTGTGTGTGTGTGTGTGTGAGAGAGAGAGAGAGGGAGAGAGAGAGAGGAGAACCAGGGCTTTGGCCACTAAAATAATGTTTATTCCCAATACAATGCCTCAGAATCGTGTTCATTAACAAACCCAATAACGCCTTGGTCGTTGGGAATATCACGTGCAAAAAGGCATAATGTCAAACAAATTAATGACAATGAAAAGAAACATCTTCAAACACAATATTTGAGGGAAAAACAAGAAAACAAATAAAACCGTAGTACTAAAAATATCCACTCAAAACCACAAGACAGTTCGTATGGGAAAAAAGCCAAAAGCTACTTTCTGTCGCTCAAGAACTTAACATGCTTCCGACTTCATTTCTCACGCACGCCATAAGAACCTTCAATACTAATTTAAAAAGCATATCAGTTCTCATTATTCTGATTTTCTCTTCTTTCATATTTAATAAAACTGCATAATCAGGCCAGCTCAGCAATCAAAACAATAACACTACTTCCTTGACAAGGACAAATCAGGTTCTCCCGCTACTCTAGAAGTAGAAAAAGTTAGTAGTCTTCTCAATTGCAATGATTAGCTGCTGATGAAGTCTTTTGACATTTGAACCATTCTGTCCCACCTTTCTAAATTGCAACCACAAAATAACACTGAAATTCATCTCAAATCCTGCCATGTCTGGATTATTCAAAATTTAACAACTGGACAATTAGCCAGTTCCCCATTTCTTCACTTCAAGCTGCTGGCACACACAGAAACAACCATTTAACATCTAGCCTAGTACCATGGAATTTGTGGTAGAATAAGCTGAATGTTGCCAGTTCCACAAATTGTAATCAGAAAAGTTGCAAAGCTTGGACACATTGTTAGCCGTAAAAAAAAAATAGCAGCACTGCTTTTGAAGATAGTAACTCCAAGAAAACGGCTAGTTGAAAGGTTTTCTAGTCAAGGACAACAGCTGACAGAATCCAACAGGCCTTTCATCTCCTCCTTGGTGGTTCCCGTCGTTCGCGCCATTTACACAAGTTTTGAAACACTGCTTCAATGCCACGATGGTGAGAGAAAGCCCCAAATTCCTATGAAAATTTTGGACCTTTTCAATGGAAGTTCAATATTGATCACAATGTTGTCAACGGAAAATCCAGGATTATTTTGCTTTAAAGCGAGTCTATGTAAGAAGGATAGAATACCATTTTTAAATGCATTTGTTTGATATTAAATAACTTATTTGTGCAAAATACTTTCCAAGGAAAATATTTTTTATAAAAAGAAATTTTTTCTGTTGATTGATTGCAATAATGAAATCAATTGCAAATTATTTTTTAGTGTTTTCAGTAGATTGTAAAATATTAATTTCCTCCAATATATAAGATTATGAAAATATTTGGACCTGTAGAGATTCCATAAAAGAAACTCTCTTATTTAAGAAAAAGCAAATTTTTGTTGCTGTTGGCATTTGTTGGCAAATAATAGCTAGAAAGACTGGTGGTGCTTGGCAAACTAAAAGAAATATGTTATTTGCTTATAGATTACTTTCCAATCCATGTGCCTAGGAAATTCTGAAAAGCAAACTGAAAACAAAAAATTATTTTCCTTAAAAATGGCTTTGGTTTCCAACCAATAAAACATTTTCTATTAACCAATTGGCTAGCACTTGAAATGCTAGAAAATGCAGAAAAACTTTGTCCAGGAAAGTATTTTCCATGAAACAAATGCAGCCTACACAGTTAATTTAATTGAGAATTTAGGATTAAGAATAAATTGGGATTGAAGTGAATGATATATGAGGAAAAAGTCGAACGCTCATTTGCCTACAAGCACATGACCAGGTTTCATCAATTTCTAGGCAGCAACATAAACTGAGATTTAGTATGGTTTTGACAGATTTAATTAGTAGAAAATGAGTGAGAAAACTATGTCATAATCAGTATTTGTTTTCATCTAATAAAAGGATAAATGTTGGGACTGATTACGGTAAGGAAAAGAGAGGATTTCCACTGCTATTACTAGTAATGTGAACAACAGCTGAGATGCCTTAGCAGTTAACAGAGACAATAAACAAGCACCACGAAGCAATATTCTCACAAAACTTCTCATAACTTTGTCACTCAAAAAACTTAGAAAATAACTTATGTAGAATTTATAATGACTTTACAACTCATTTTCTCATAGTAACCCTAAATAATCCTCAAATAAGAAGATTTCATCAGAAAAATTACGATTACAATCATTAAAAAAAAAAAAAGAAGCCCCTGACAACGAAGGGGCAGTTTGCTGCTTTAACTACAATATCAATTGTAAACTCTAGCTATCTGAATTAGATAATTTTCAGCCTTTCAATAGATGCCTCATCAAATGGTCATTTTAGAAAATATCATCAATAGATCCTATTCCAATTAGAACTAGGATGATTTATGCAGTTAAATAAAAACAGATTTGAGGAATTTTTTTTCATTCTTAATCATTAAATTCTGATTTATTTTTTAAGTTCTACTTAGAAACATTAGAAATCTCCTATTTAAGATCTTCCCATTCGGATATAGTGTTTACTACCTATGAATTTTTATTAAATAGCAGAATTAGCTATGGCTTGCCAATCCAAAAAACCTAAACCTTTATACCCAAACGTTTTAATTTTTTCAGTTATAATAAAAAATTGACAAATTAATTTCAATTATGGAAAGGGGCTTCTAGCTTGGGAATTTATGGTTTTGGCTGACATGGCAGCCAAACTGCGATGGTTGATGTGATGTTTGTGAGTTAGTAGTATTTGTCAAGGAGAAAATAAATGAAATCCTTTTTCTTAGCTGGCTGTCATGTCAGCTAAAAACGCATATTCCAAATCTAATTTGGACCATTGGATACAATTGAAATTAATTGGTTAATTTTTGGATATAATTGATATAATAAAACCTTGTAATTGAAAATTTGTGCACGGATTTTGGGTTTTTTGGTTCATTAAGCCATTAGCCATTAAACTCTATAAATACCTATGTAACCAGCTATTTCGCTTAGGTTGTGATTAATGGTATAATAAATAATTGACTTGGAGGGCTTTATGCCTCCCATGTCTCCTCTTCTCTTCATATTTTCCACAAAGTTGACTGCTGCTACAAAAATCCAGGATATGGTTAAGAGCTGAAAAAAGGCCTTGTTTAGTTGTAGAACATTTTCTACTTTTTATTTTCCAGTTTTCTTCTTATTTTCATCGTTCTCCGAATTTTCATTTTCCAGATTAAAATTCGGAAAAATGGAAAACTTGTTCATCAGTTCCATTTCTCTATTTTCTATTTTCTTAGTGGAAAAAAAAAATATTCATAAGGTATGTTATTTAAAAGTAAAACAACAGGATTCATAAGTTGGTTCTATTTTCTATGTTCAATTTGAATCTAGGATCACTTAGTTAAAGGGTTAAGTTATAAAACATCTGAGCTGTGTTTTCCAAAGGCAAGTGCAAAACTAGAAAATTAGGAAATCTGATTTCAAAATTTATATTTTGAATAATTTTTACAACCATATGTCATATTCCATTTCTCAGTTTTCTTGGAATAAGTTTCTCGAGAGCAGTCCTTGTTTTCCACAACTAAACAAGGCCCAACTTTTTCCTTTTTTCTCATTCTAACAAGCTCCAATTCAATTTTCTCATTTTAAACTATCTTTATTTAAATCTAAACCCAATAATTCATTAATTAATTTGAGATTTCAGCACCATTAAAGCATTGATAGGCAAGGCACTGCACCAGTCCTACGTCAATTCTGTTTCCCCCTGAGCTTATGTCCTCACAACTTTCAAAGTATAATTTGATATCCCAAAAAATTTGCAGAATCACAATGATATTTTTCACTTTAGTACAATAGTCAGAACCCAGTTAGAGTCTCACCAAGGCAGTCCCTCTGTGAAGGAGATTATACAGTGAGCCCTATTGACAGAGAATAGCTACAAAAGACTAGTGTTTTAGTTTATTTAAAACCTAAAAACGAAAGTAAATTAGTGGACAATGTAACTTTGCCTAACTGGAATTCAGAACACACCAAGAAAATCAAGGTGTCTGATTTTCATATTGCATCTGTACACATGAACAGTACCTTCACAGATATTTAAGGTTCCATCCAAGCTACTTGATGGGCAAATTAATTAGGAATGCTAACACTCAAAGCGGTTGACCTTTAACTTGATTCACATGTGAGTCTCTGAATTCATATTTTACAATCAAATGCTTAAATGGATTACTAATATGAATCAAGTGCATTTAGACACTTAATTCACCAAAATTGCCGAGTTCAGTGTAGTCAAAACCGAGAGATTCATGTACTTAAGCACTCGGGCGAGGCGCAATTGGGCCCTGCTGCTTCATATATGATTGGTTGCTCCTCTTTTAAGAGGCGATAGGTTAGGTTTTTTCTTTTTTAAGAAAAGAAAAGTCGACAGCTGTTAAGTGTCATCTACAGTTGTACTATAGACAATATATAATTTAAAATTAGGGTAATGATGGTTGTTAAGTGTCACCTGCAGTTGTATTACTGACAATATATAATTTAAAATTAAGGTAACAAAGGGTTATTTAATGAATAGTTAGTTGGTAAATTAGGTAGTGTTACAAATGGGGAGAATGCATAAGAGGAGATGGTATTTGCAAATAATAGTGGTGATTTGACTTGGGGAGCTATTGCAAAAGCAATCGGTGTTGGAGAACCAACTAGGAATACAATAAATCAAACCTAGTCGGTGAGGTCAAGTGCAAGTTCAAAAAGCTCAACTTCACAACTTCAACTCAAAGATCTTGAGGATGATTTAGATGATTATGGGAAAGATGTTGAAGGATATGCATCTGATTTTGATGATCAAAGTATAGAGAACTTAGGGGATGAGTCAGATAGCGGTCCTTAGTTTTTGAGCTATTAATTTACTATGATTAGCTTTAAATACTAGATTCCTACATAATTCCATAGATTTCCTGTTTTTTAAAATGTTTTGGAGTTTTATTTTACCATGTGAAGTGACTTTTCACAAGTTTTAATTGATATTTGATTGTTGTTTGCTAATGATTACGAATTTATGATTTATAATTTTTAGTATATTATATAATATAACTAATAAATTATTTTAGAACTTATGTGTCTTGCTTCATTCAGATGAGCATTTTTTTTGCACTTTGTGCTTCAAGGTGATAGGAAGTTATATCGCATTGAGTGCGCATATTGCTTTTGACTACACTGGCCTAGCTATAATGTTTCAGCTGAAGAAGAGTTTTTTGGAGCGAGAAAGAAGAGGAGAGAGAAATTGGAGAAAGGAGAGATGGGAGAAGTGCAAGAGATATCCTTTTTTACTTTTAACTCTAGCATGAGATCTTGTGCAATTGGCTTTCTTTTATTTTCAACTCAATATTTATTTGTAAAATGAGCCCATAACAATTAAGCACCAACATTTGATACTTATACAGCTACAGGCATAGTTGTCAAAATCGCGAATTAACTCGTACGATTTTACGAGTCAAAATCACGTGAACGATTTTAATCGCATATAAAATCGGATTTGTGGTAAAATCGAGTTTTGACTCGTTAAAATAGGTGAAATCGGATGTAAAATCGGGTGTTGACTCATTATTATTTTTTAAAAAAATTTTTCTATCTAATTTTCTCCCTTTGTTTTTATATTATTTCTCCTATAGTTTTCTCTAATTTTTCTTCCTTTTTTGTTGTTGGAATGCTTTATTTTCTCTCTTTTTTCTATTTTTTGTTGCTCAATTTTATATTATTGG
>CATIWR010534069.1:0-38040 GCA_949677035.1 Omphalea diandra
TTTATCACTATCCTCTTCACTTGAAGAGATATCCACTTCTTTGTCTCTTGTTGAAGCTTTGAGACCCATGGTTCTCTTTTCTGATTTTTCACCTTGGCCCTTTATCTTCTTCATTTGCTCATCTTTTTGAATAGTCATCTCATGAGTCAAGAGCTTGCCAATGAGCACATCGATTGGGACCTTTCCAATCTCCAGATTGGACTCTTGAATACTGCACACCCTAGGCCTAAATTTTTCAAGTGGAAGAGTTTTAAGGATTTTTGTGTTTACCTCATAATTTGTGAGTGCTCTTTCAAACTTCTTCATATTGGTGGCAATGGACAAGAGTCGGTTGGTTATTTCCATGATGTTCTCGTTGTCCTTCATCATGAAGAGTTCCTATTCGGTGACATACATCTCCAAACGGCTTGACTTCAGTAGAGTTGTACCTTCATGATAATTCTCTAAAGTCTTCCATATGGCATGTACGATTTGACAATGTTGCACTCTCCCAATCTCTTCTTTAGAAAGTGAGCTTATGAGAATGGTCATTGCCCTCTTATTCTTGCCATTTGACTTCCGGTGAGCTCCAACCCATTCATCCCTTGAGATTAATTCTTCATTGCCATTCATAAATCTGGTAGGAGGCTTTCATTCCTTACATGTCCCAAAGGTCCACCACATCTATGTTAAGATAGATCTGCATCCTATACTTCCAATGAGTATAGTCAGTTCCATCAAAATATGGCCTCAGATGTGACTAGATTGCTTCTTGTGCCATGATCTTGTTTCACCCAATGCAGGTTTGATTTGTGAAAACCTTGCTCTGATACCAGTTGTTGTCCCTTGGCACCAAGAATGGGGGGTTGAATTGGTGTATAAAAATTTAAAAGACAAAGAAGAGGGGATGAAGAATGAGTAGAGTTAAGATAACGATTTATAGTGGTTTGGGTATAATTGACCTTACATCAACTCTCCAATCTATCAATTGGGTATTTCACTATCTCAAGGTGTTTTCAAGCTCACACCCAACCTGTATAACTTGTGTTTTGATGGCTCACACACAACCTTACGATAATGTGTTTTTAGGCTAACACACAACCTCACTCAAGTGTTTCACTAGGCTCACACTTAAACCTTTCTTGAAGTGTTTTTATAGGCTAACACTACAATCTTACAACTTGGTGTTTAGTGCTTACACCTAACACTTGCAATTTCATAAAGAAAATTGAAGAAAATCAGTAACAAAGATTGAGAGCTTTAATTACTTGCAATAAGTCTCTTAGCAACCTTATTCATCGTTGTTTGGTGGAGTATATATACCCAAACTTTACCAAAGAGACGTTACAAATAATAGCTTATCAAATCTTTAAGACATGCTTGACAAATTCGACATTAAATGCTTGACAGTCTTAATTCGCAGTCGCTACTGCTCATTAATGGTCGTGAAATCCAAATTTCTAAAGGAAAATCCTGTTTGTGTCTAATGGCTAGTCTACATGGCAGCTTCTGAATAGTTCACCAAGAAAATATAGTCGTTGCTCTTTTACCTACTTTCAGAAGTCGCAGTCGCGAGCTTTCTTATATAGGACACGAATTCGTTTGCCAAAAATGGTTATCTTCTTTTTTACGATTCGCAATCGCTACCAACAGGATGCCTTCATGAAATTTGACTTCCAACGGTCTGTTGGAACACGTGTCATGTTGTGATTGTGGACTTGCTTCCTTTTTTAGTCACTTCAAAATTCGTGGTCGCGACTAGGTGTGACACTTAGCGCGATTTCGTCTGTCAATTTTTGACTCATTCATTTGGATGAATCGCGGTAGGGAATGGCTCCGCAATTTTGTCTGTCTGCTTTATAACAATGCTTCTTCACATATCGCAGTCGTGAATACAAAGTAGCAGTCTCGATTTAAAAGTCATTTTTTATACTTGAGGAATTTTGAGCTTCATCCAACTTCCAACTTTAGATAAAAATTAAAGGCTGCAAAATAACACTAATTTGAAATATTAGACATGATCAATCTCTTTTGTCAAGATCAAAAGAGGTCCAAGACTTGGGTTAACTACCCTAGTCCAACAGTTCATTTACCCTATCAAAGACATTCTGACATTGCTCATTCCATAGTAATGGTTGGTCTTTCCTCAACAACTTAAAGATTGGATCACTAGTGGGAGTAAGACTAGCTATGTAAACCTGTTGATGCACTAAAAACAACCTAAGAACCTTCAAACTTCCTTTTCTATCTTTGGTGTAGGCATATCCTATATAGCTTTTACTTTATCCAAATCCACTTCAATTCCCTTCTTGCTCACTACATGTCCCAACAATTTACCTGAGGTAATCCCAAATGCACATTTTTTTTAGATTAAGTCTAAGGTTATATGGGTCTACCCTCTAAAAGAACTTTTTTTACTTCACCATCATGTCATTGACATATACCTCCACTTCTTTGTGAATCAAGTCATGAAATAATGTAGTAGTCATTCACTGATAGGTTGCTTTAGCATTCTTTAATCTAAATAATAGTACTTTATAATAATGCATCCCCTATTCAATGGTGAAAGTAGTTTTAACCTTATATGTAATAGCCATAAGGATTTGATTAGAACTTTAGAAACTATCCATGAATTAGTATGTACAACAAGTGGCAGTTGTGAACATTAGATTTTGGGCCTTAAGATACAAACTCAATGATGAAAAACTATTAAATTTGTCTCCCAAAATGCAAAGGGAAAGTTACAAAGGAATAAAAACAAAGCTTAATGAAGCCTTAGTTCAAACCCAAACCAAGCTAAAGTTTAACTAAACTTAATTCAAAAACCATACACTCTTCCTCCTTTTAAATGGTTATACAAACAACTACTTTGATGTACAACAAAGACAATAAGGATAAGGTTCCAAAACTTAAAGCCTTGTTAACCATATCATTTTATTACCAAACTTTTAGTTGTACAAAAAGATTTATAACTTTAACTCAATAATATTCTTAGCTCTTATCTATTATGGGTTAAGAATATAGTAAAAATAGAGCCATCGTGCCTCATGTGCACCCATCTCCTTCTATAAATAACCCCTATTTTGAAGAGGGAAGGAGGCTTGAAAAATCCTAACCAAACTATCCAAAATCACTCCATAAACACTCTTAAACACAGAAAACTAAACTAAACTCTTAGTTATTAACACAACAATCTAAGGTGGTTCTTTAAGTATTGTGACTCGCATTTGTGTATATCCCTTGTATTTTAGAGGATAAGATCAAACCATAGTGCCTATGAAGGTAAGACAATAAAAAGGAGCATCATAGTTCCCCTCCAATCCTCTTTTTCATCACTTTTCTTTTTTCTCTTCTTCTTTGAAAAACCAGTCTAGGTGGGTTATACGGATCATTAAAAAGGTTATAGAGACCATAAATTGGTTTATATAACCCTTTTTTACTATGGACAATTTATGATTTTCATCTTCTTCTCCATTCATTTTCTTCTTTCTTTGGGTTTCTTAAGGATGTCTTATGAGCTCTAATGACCGAATAAGGGTAGGTTTTATGGCATAGGATCCCTATTCATTCAAATAATAGAGCGATGATCAAGTTTGGGAATATATTTCATGGTTTGGTACTCTTAATCTCTTTTTCTTTATGCCTCTACATTTTCTTCTATGTTACATTTTTTGTTTGGACATCATTTTGGCAATGATTAAGAGAGGGATATCCCTATGACCTTAAGAACTCTATGATCTTTAGTATCATTTCATAGTTAGTATAATAGTCTATTCATCCATTATCATGAAGAAGTAATTTGTTATCTAGCTAGCTCACTCTATTCACTTGTTTCAAAATGGTTATCTTGAATAAAATCGGAAAGAAAGATAAAACTCTTTATGATTGCCATTATGTTGCACCTTATGTTTAGTAGATAATATGTTATATGTTTATCATTTGGCCCTTTTGAACTTCTATTATGGACATGTTAGCATCCTAGTCTCTCATATGGCTAGTGGTATGCTTGTGGATGCCTAAGCTCTTTAGAAGCATTGTAGGGGAGGCTCTTATGACCCTAGGATAGCCTATGTTGATGTTTTACCTAAGGCCTTAACTATCCTCTAAATGCACTTTGCATCTCATAGAGAATTGGCAAAGTGGCTAGAAAACTACCAAAGTTGTTGATACTCTTGACCATGTTCGACATCAAATATGCAGCGAATAAGGTGATTAAGGAATAGGTAGTAAGGAGGATTTGAACTTCCCAGTTCCCATATGAAGGATTAGGAGCAATAAAGCCCAATGGATGGAGAATGTACTTTGACAGAGTAGTGAATAAGAAAGGGGTTAGCGTGGAGGCAATCTTGGTGTCACTAGAAGGAAAGTTGTTCCCTACAACTAGACTTCAAGGTAACAAACAACATGGAGGCTTATACATTTGGGTTGGAATCTTTAATACATATAAGAGTAAAGATAACAAAGTATTTGGTGATTCATTACTAGTCATTTCTCATATAATTGATGAATGGGAATTAAAGGAAGAATGTTTAAGCCCATACTTGGAACACCTGAAGAGATTGACCCAGACATTTCAAAGGATCATATTCCACCATGTACTGCAAAAAGGAAAGGCAATGGGTAATACCTTGGCTTTTTTGTTTGGGATGGGTCAAAAAGGATGCCAATTAAGCCTTTAATCACACTAAGGTCCATAATGCCATGGTACATTGATAAAAAGTTGGTGCAAGTGTCAGTGGAAAATCATCCATGGTACCATGATGTGCAAAGATACTTAAAAGATGGAGAATACCCTAAAGGAGTCAAAAAGAAAGATAGGGATATAATTCAGAAGTTAACATCACAATTAATAGTCTATGATGACATGGTGTGCAAGTGAATGCTGAATGGGGTTCACTTAAGATGTCTAGTAGAAAAAGAAGCAAGTAAGGTCATGGAAGAAATACATGTAGGGATCTATGGTCCTTACATAAATGGGAAGGCCTTGGCCAGAATAATTTTAATAATGGCTTATTATTGGACAACTATGGAATAAGATTGCATCCAAACTATCAAAAATTGTCACAAATGCCAATTATATGGCAACCTAACCATCTACCTCTGATGGAGTTACAAAATTTGACTTTATCTTAGCCATTTGTAACATGGGTATTAATGTGATTGGAGAGATTAGGCCAGCAAGCAAAGGGGCATACATACATTGAAATAGCAATGGATTATTTTTTGAAGCAGGTAGAAGTTGAGTCTTTGGATAAGCTAGGGAAAATTAGATGACTCAGTTTATAAAAAAGAATCTCATTTGTTGTTATGGCATGCCATGCCACATTGTGACAGATAATGGCATTCACTTTCAAGTTGAAGTCAGAAAGATCATGGTTAAGTATGGGGTGGCCCAACATAAGTCATCACCTTATAGACCACATGCCAATAAGGCAGTTGAAGTGGCTAACAAGAATTTTAAGAACATCCTAGCTCACATGGTAAAGACTTATAAAGACTAATCAGAGAAGTTGTCTTTTGAATTATGGGGGTACCGAACTACAACTAGAATGTCAACAGGACTGATGTCATACTCTTTAATGTATGGAATAGAAGCAGTATTGACAATTGAGATAAAGATAAAGACCCTATAGGTGTTGGTTAAGATGGAAATTTTCGAGCACCACTGGGTGAGAAGTCAATTTAAACAACTGACTTTATTAGATGAAAAGAGATTGCAGGCTCTCTATCACATCTAGTTATACCAAGATAAAGCTAGTGTAGCGCCATATAATGACAAAGTTTAAAGAGCTAATATCCACATCAATGTGATTCAATGATTTCAACCTAAACACCATGTATAAATCATTAAGTCGGACAACGCCAGCCCACCAATTCGTCCGAAGCATTCCATACATATATAATCATCTACAACTACTATTGTGCATACACTCTTAAGCTTGTTGTACATGTAGTTGCATCTCCATAAAGAAGACTAAACTTGGGCCATGATTAGAGATTAGACCTTTAAGCACATTAATTGTTCGAGGGTTGCCTAGCCCTCGACAAATCTAAATTAATATGTTTATGGCGTACTTAAACCTCATCTGAGTCTATATATCAAATTTTTGTCATAAATTGCATAAGTAGACGTCTTTCTTTTAATTGCCCTTTCCTCAAACTCACCGTCCAGCACCCTATGAAGTCAAATTCTCATAGCTCCTTTTATTGTTTCTAGGGAATATACATGTTTTACCAATTTGAGCCATCATAGAACCTCTCACCTCCTTCTTCCAGCTTCTGCCTCTTTCACTATGTGCCCTACTATATTCCCCTCCATCCACTTTTTTATGCTAATTTGCCTCTTCTCTTGGTTGGGCAAGGATTAGCCATGCAATAACATCAATCATCATTACTTCTTCATGCACACTAGATTCCCTTATGCCCCTCATACCGTTTGTTTCATGTCGGACTTCATCAAAATTAAGCTTTCTGACCTAATCCCTTATAAGGCTCTCTTCCCTACTCTTTTATTCCTTCACATCCCTCATCATCTATTTCAGAGGAGATGCCCTCATCCAGTTTTCCATATTGATATTGGTTTGCCTTAGGAAACTCTGTAACAATATTGCAGTCCACATCAACATGTCCCACTCATCCACAAGCATAGCAAAGATTGGGCATACATTTGAACTTTATAGGAATTCATCTCATGTTACTATCACCATCCTACATTTTTTTTCATTAACAAAGCCTTATTCAGATCAACCCTAATCCTCACCCATAAGAAATAGCTCCATCCATCATAGTTTTCTGTAACAACCTCCAAAACCTCACCAACTTTCTATTCAAGAACCATGTTCGTACTTTTATTCATGCGTCCAAACCACATGGTACAGCCTGACCCAGAAATTTGTTGAGTTGAAGTCTATCTCATGTGGCAGCTTGCCACCCATAGTGTCCTTCAATACCAGTAGGTGATTAACAAACGACCAAGGACTGCCATTAATCACACGTGCTTTATCCCTTTTTGAGAAAAATTGGATAACAAAGATGTTATTATCCCACACTTTTAGTCCAAATTCCTTCTGTTATCTCCAAATTCCAGTAAATGTTCATTTTAGAGCTTCCATATTAGTCTGTTTTGTGTGAGCAATTTCCTTGCTAGACTCGATGACACTCTGACATCATCCTTAATAGAGGTTTCGTTGCCTAACACTATTTCTTCTCCCATAAGCGCAATTCTATCCCTACCCCCTTCCTTTCCTATTACCATGTCTAACCATTAACCGTGGAGGACAATAATGTAAGAAAAATTGCCATATCTAACCACTAGCCACGGGGGACAATAACCCAAGCAAAGGGACGATAGCTTTAAACCAATATATATATATATATCTTCCTTAGGCCCGCCTCTAAACATAGTTAATAATAACCACGTCCCCATTAAATACAACAAGATTATGAGCATGATGAGAGTACATATGGTTATCACAATAGTGTCAAACTAATATTTGGAACAGGTTAGCTGGTTGACAAATTTGATTCAATAAGTTAATTTTTTTAAAAAAATATTTAATATGGTAAAGTGATAAAATTATTTTTTAAAATTTAAATTTTGAGAAAAATAATATAATTTTTTGAAATTTTTATTAGTTTTAAATTGAACCAATTTCCAATTTTGATCGATTTTTTTTTGTTTTAATCGATTTTTAAATGATTAATTTTAATATTAAACTGAACTAAATTAGTAATCAACTCTTGATTTTACCGATCTAGTCCAATTGTGAAAACATTACTAAAAACTAAATTGGATTGTAAATTGATATTAACCAAATTATTGATTCAACAAGTTCAATCTATTTATTTTAGTCAATAATTGATTAAATTAATTTAAAAGAAAATTAAAAATTAATATTTTAGGTTTAGCAGTAATATAAAACTAAAAAAAAATAAACTGAAAATCTAGACTGATCAAATCAATTATTGATTTAATTTTCAATTTAACTTGTATGATATACTTGTTGGGTCTAACTTTCAAAACACTAAAGCATATTTTTTTTCTTTTTGAATTATAATTAGAGGGAGATGGAACTCGAACATAAAACCTAAATCAAGGTAAGCCTTTGAGTACCCAACATAATTAATTATCCGCCTCTAATTAAAAATTAAGGCTTTACAAAGATTAAGTTGAATGGTAGAAAGTTTTCAGCTCTCATGTGATTTTGGATTCTTTCTTACACTAGAAATCTTATAATAAATCGACTTCATGGGTTTCTCTAAAAATTATTGTTCTGCTAATCAAGTCTTAATAGAGTTTAATTTGATTAGCTCAAATGGTAAAAGGAATGGACATACTTTATAAAGAGTCGAAGTTGAACTCAACTCCCTCTTTTGTAGTCGAAGAGGTTTAACCCTTTGTATTATTAGTTTTTAAAAAAAAAAAATAGAGCTTTATTTTATTCGGGTCGGTGTACAATTTGTTCGTGCATGATATATGTGTACTCATCAAAGATTTGAAAATTATGAAACAGCCACCTGAAAGGACAGAATAAATATTAATTAGCCTCACGTATAACAACTATGCACTCAATCATTTTTTAAAGCAATTTGATTAAAAAAAATACTATTTTTGAAGCTTTAAAATATGTTTGTCACGGAGCAAAAGTGAAGGTTCGGTATATAATTCACGGTGCTCGAAATAAGATTAAAATGATATATTTAATGTTTTCTTGCAATTTTGTAAGTAAGAAATGAATTTCATTCATGTGATGATTTTTTTTAAAAAAAAAAAATATGATGGCTTGATGGTCATCTAAATGTGCACAACTAATAAGGAGAAAACCAAAAGAATTTCATAACTTAGTCCGCCGATTGGTAAGTTAGTCAGCTTTTTAATTTATTAATTAAAATTGAATTTTATAGACCAAGTAATTAAAAAGATATTTTACGCATTTACAATTTTTTGTAGTTTTAAAATAAATGAATCTTCTTTGAAAAAAATTTATGATAAATTAAATTTATTCTCATACTTGAGATTTGCGATATCATTTGTTGAAAAATAAAAAATTGATGGAAAAGAGAGCGATTTGCCCACAACTAAATGCACTTGGAAAGACTCAAAAGTTTTGTAGGACTCAAAAGTACTAAACATAATAATTTATTATCAAAAAATTTCGTTAAAAATATATTACTGCAATACATGAAAACCAATAATTTATTGCCAGAAAATTTCGCTTAAAATATATTACTGCAATACATGAAAACCAATAATTTATTATCAGGAAATTTCGTTAAAAATGTATTATTTTAATACATTTAAAAACAAAATAAATAAAATATTATAATATACTCTTAATAGAATTATATCTGTATGTGTTATTTTTTTACTACTAATAATATAATCAATTACATTCTTAAATTCAAAATCATTATCTTATTTCAATTAACTCATTTTATGATACGAGTGAAGTTGATTTGAATCCTTACACGTATGTAAAACACAAGTCTCAATCTTTAATTCAAATATCAAAACAAGATAAATTTTTAAATTTCAATAAGACATTTAGAAAATTTGTTTTCTCGCAACTTGAATTATAAAGATTTTAAAAGTGTTAATCTTAATCTTAAATTAACTAAATAATTTATTTTGGCCCTAGTGCACCAAGAAGGGGGGATTGAATTAATGACAAGTTTGAAGTTTTCATTTGGAGGAAGCTCACGAAAATGAAAGATTAGAGAAAGGGTAGGAGAAGAATAAATACAAGAGTTTTATAGTGGTTCGGGTATTAACCAACCCTATATCCACTCTTCAATTCACCAATTGGGTGTTTCACTCAATCACTAGTATTTTACAAGCTCACACTCAACTTAGTGTTTAGGCTCACATCAAACCTTACAAGTGTTTTCTCAAGGCTAACACTCAACCTAGTGTTTAGGCTCATACCAAACCTTACAAGTGTTTCCAAGGTTAACACTTAAATCTATACTAGAGTTTTCTAAGACTCACTCTCAAATTTATACAAGAGTTTTATATACAAGAGGTTACTGTCAAACCCAACCCAAAAGGTATTTAAAGCTTACACCAAACTATGTACAAAGAAATAAAGAATTAAAATTGAGAAATAACTTAGCAAGAGTTTTGCCACATATCAAATGGTTATCTTTTTGCATTAACATCAGTTTGGTTGAGTGTTTATAGCCCACATCCACCAAAGAGACGTGACTCTAAAACTATCAACAAATCTCCAAAATATGCTAGGCAGATTTAGCATTAAATGCTTGTCAGGCGGAAGTCGCAGTCACTACTCTTATTTTGCGATCGTGAGTTTCCAATTTGCACTAAGGAGCCAGAAATTGCGGCAAGAACCCCGTCTTGTGTCTAACAGCTAGTCCACGTGTCAACTGTCCATTGGTTGTCCAAGAAAAGTAGTCATTGGGCTTTTTAACGGATCTCAAACTTCACAATTGCGAGTTTGCTTTGTCATGGGCACGACTGAGACTGCCAATTTCTCTGTTTGGTGAGAAAGCTTCAACTCCTTGAGTTGTGGTCGCAACTAATCCTTCGCGCTTGCAATTTTTTATTTCCAATGGTTGCCTTGGACACTTGGCATGTTGTGGTTGTGGCTTTGTTTCCCTCATTTGTCACTATGAAAGTCACGTTGTGAACTTAACGCAACACCCACCGCGAATTCTTCTGCCCTAACTTCATCCATTCATGTGATTGATTCGCGATCATGATTTAGAATATACACACCATGAATTTGGATGAACTTTACAAGGTTGGAGATTTTGAATTCCAATGAAGATAACACTTATAAACTGTAAAGACAACATTTAAATTGACATTAGAACCTTTAATCAGTATTGTCAATATCAAAAAAGAGTCTTGATTTAGGTTTGAATAACCTTGTCTAACAATCTCTCCCTTTTTGATTTTGACAATCTAAATTGTACATGTAAAGGATAAAAAATCAATTATGCATAGAATGAAGTCGTTCAAATCATAAGTATGAAATTGTTCCCCCTCAATCCATACTCCCCCTTAGTTATTCTAATAAGATCATTGTCAATTTTATCTCCTCTTTTTGTATGTTCTCTCTTTGTATATTCAGTTAATTATCTCTCCCCCTTTGTCAAAATCAAAAAAAGAGGAATAGGAGGGAATAAGAGAGAGAATGAGGAATATGAGAGGGAATGACCATAAACTTGTCAATTGTACAAACTCAAATTTGAATAGCAAACATAAGTAATTTTGCATAATTGACACAATATGTCACATAAGAAGATAAATGGATGAAACATAAATGTAAAATAATTCAAACATTCAAAAGATGTTTGAACACATAAACTAGGGCTAGAAATTTAAGAATTTTCATATGGCCTTAGCATAGAGTATATGATTTTGATTTAAACATTTGAAATGTAGAAAACCTCAAATGCAAAATGAATTGATTCAACTCATCACACAATCAATCAAGTCAAATCAAACATGTCAACACATAGATATATCAAGTAATAAAACTTTCCCTAAATGTATGCATATATATTAGGTTAAAAACTTAAGGGATAAGGGATACATTTCAAGTTTAGTGTCTATGGCTTGATACCACATAACCATTTGAAACTTTATCCCTTCTTCATTATCAATCTCCATTCACCTTTAGATTTTCCATGATGAGAATTTGGTGAATGAGTCCCCATCCAACAATATCAAACACTTTGTTTTGGTACCCAAACATACTTGGGTCCTTGGGGGATAGTCTTGGAAGGGTCCTCCAATTTGAGATGTGTCTTCCTAATATGGAAAAATACATTGATATGCCTATAATTCATGCAATAATGACATTGGAGCTTAGACTTGTGAGTCTTTCACCTATACACAACCATAGTATGAGTAGGGGGACTTCTCATACTTGGGTAGTGAGAGTGTATGTAAGTGTATAAGTGATTAGGAGTAGAAGAGAATTTATTATATTTGTGTGCTTGAACATGCTTGTTGTTATAAATGTAAGCATATTTTGCTCTTTGAGCCTTAGGGGGTCTTTTTGTTGTCCTTAGGAATAGGCGGTTTAATGCTAGGAGCACCTCTTTTCCTCATGACCTCAATACTTAAAGTTTGAGGTGTTGATGCTCTAATGAATGTAGTGGGTGCAGATGTGGAGGTTGATTCATTAAATCCTAGACCATGTCTAACTAAAGGAGGTCTTTGAAATATAATAAGTGTATCTAAAGCTTCCTTCCCCTTATGAAATTTAGAAATAGAGTTTATAAGTTTTATAACTTCATCCTTTAAAAAATCATTTTCCTTTCTAAAGAGTTAAGAGAGGATGAAGACTTAGCAAGACTCTCCAAAGACTTTTTGAGTTCTTCATTAGAAGTCCTCAACTCACGTACAAGATCATTTAAGGATTTAATTCATCCTTTAGTTTGGAACATTTTTTCTTGTAAGTTTTCATTTATGACTTATATTTGTCACATTTCAAAGTGAAAGCTTCTAAAAGCTCTTCATCTATATCATCAAATGCATCATAATCATCATAAGAGTATGGAGAAGTACTTTTCTCTTTGAAGGAGTCCTCTTAAGCCATGAAGCAAAAGTTTGCTACTTCATCTCCATCTTCATCTTCATCACTTGAATCATCATCCCAAGTAGCCTTAAAAGTCTTCTTTTTTTCCTTGTGATGATAGGAAGATGACTTTCTTTAGATTCTTCTTTCTTTTCTCCTTTTCATCAACTCCTTGGTCCTTCTTGATAATTTAGCAAGCTCTTTCTCTTCTTCATCATTTTCATTGGACTCACTTGAGCTAGAATAATCTTTTTAAACTTTGAAGGCCAGAGCTTTCTTTTCCTATTTGTTTCTTTGTTCTCTTAGCTTCTTCATCTCTTCATCTTTCTTGAGAGCCATCTCATAAGTGAGAAGCTTACCAATGAGGGCATCGATTGGCACTTTCCCAATCTTCAGATTGGGCTCTTGAATGTTGCATACTCTTACACCAAATTTATTCAATGGAAGAGATTTAAGGATTTTAGTATTTATCTCATAATTGGTAAAAATCCTTCCAAACCTTTTCATGTTTGTGACAATAGATAAGAGTCTATTGGTCATTTCAGTGATACTTTCATGGTCTTTCATCATGAAGACCTCCCACACTATCATATACATCTCCAACCTACTTGATTTCACAAGAGTTATAACCTCATGATAGTTTTCTAGTCATTTCCATATGGCATGTGTAGTTTAGCAATGTTGGATTTTTCTAATTTCTTTTCTTGACATGGGGCTTAGGAGAATAGTCATTGCCCTCTTGTTCTTCCCATTTGCCTTTCTTTGTGCTTTACTCCATTCTTCTCTTGCAATTAACACCTCTACTCCTTCAACCATCTTTGTTAGAGGCTTCCACTCTTCAAGAATATAATCCCATAAGTTAATGAGATCACTATCAAGATAGATCTCCATTTTATGCTTCCAAAAAGCATAATCATTGCTATCAAAATGGGGATTAAGGTGAGAGTGGAGTCCTTATTGTGTCATTGATCTTTTCTCACCCAATTAAGGCTTGAATTAAAACCAGGATCCAATACCAATTTTTGGCCCTAATGAACCAAAAAGAGAGATTGAATTGGTGGCAAGTTTGAAGTTTTAATTTGGAGGAAGCTCACAAAAATAAAAGATTAGAGAAAGGGTAGGAGAAGAATAAACACAAGAGTTTTATAGTGGTTCAAGTATTAACCAACCCTACATCCACTCCCTAATTCACCAATTGGGTGTTTCACTCAATCACTAGTGTTTTACAAGCTCACACTCAACTTAGTGTTTAGGCTCACACCAAACCTTACAAGTGTTTTTCCAAGACTAACACTCAACCTAGTGTTTAGGCTCACACCAAACCTTACAAGTGTTTCCAAGGCTAACACTTAAACCTATGCAAGAGTTTTTTAAGGCTCAACCTCAAACCTATACAAGAGTTTTTTAAGGCTCACTCTCAAACCTATACAAGAGTTTTCTATATAAGGGCTAACTCTCAAACCCTACCCAAAAGGTGTTTAAAGCTCACACCAAACTATGTATAAAAAAAAGAAAGAATTAAAGTTGAGAAATAACTTAACAAGAGTTTTGACACATATCAAATGGTTATCCTCTTGCATTAACATCAGTTTGGTGGAGTATTAATAGCCCACATCCACCAAAAAGACGTTACTCTAAAACTATCAACTAATCTCCAAGATGTGCTAGGCAGGTTTAGCATTAAATGCTTATTAAGCGAAAGTCGCAGTCGCTACTCCCATTTTGCAATCACGAATTTCCAATTTGCACCGAGGAGCCAAAAATTACGGTAAGAACCTCGTCTTGTGTCTAATGGCTAGTCCACGTGTTAGTTGTCCATTGGTTGTCTAAGAAAAGTAGTCGTTGGGCTTTCTAATGGATCTTAAACTTCGCAATCGTGAGTTTGCTTTGTCATGGGTGCGACTGAGACCTTGAATTCCTCTATTTGGTAAGGAAAGACCACAAATTCCTCTATTTGGTGAGGAAGCTTCAAATCCTTAATTCACAGTCTCGACCAATCCATTGCACTCGCGAGTTTTGATTTCTAACGGTTGCCTTAGACACTTGGCATGTTGTGGTTGTGGCTTTGGTTCCCTTCTTTGTCACTATAAAAGTCGAGGTCGCGAACCTAATGCGACACCTACCGCGAATTCCTCTGCCCTAGCTTCATCCATTATTGTGACTCATTCACTACCGTGATTTAAAATAACACACCACGAAGTTGGATGAACTTTACAAGGTTAGAGATTTTTAATTCCAATGAAGATAACACTTATAAACTATAAAGACAACACTTAAAATTAACATTAGAACTTTCAACCTATATTGTCAAGATGAAAAGAGAGTCTTGACTTAAGTTTGAATAACACAGTCTAACAATGTAGGACCTAGATTAAACAAGTTTGTGTAATTATTAGGCACTCACTCAACAATCTCACCAAGTTCTATTAAAAACTCAAAAAGAGAAATAAATCTCACAAGCAAATTTTGCTAAAAGAAATATTGTTCATTCATTGCCACTTGATTGAATATCAAGGGCTATTTATAGCTTTTACAATGGTTCAAGAAAAACACTTCATATTTAGGCATTACATGTTTTGCCGAAATCTTCCTATTTTGTTAGGGATAGATATTTCAAAGATAAATAGGAAATACTAAAAAGATATATCAAGATATTTTCCTAACTATAAAAGAAGTTCATTGCATTAGTAAATAACAAAAGTTCTTAACTAGAAAAGAAAAGGGATTCAGCCAAAAAAGGAAATCCTAAAGAGAATAGGAAAATCTTGTCAACTATGCATAATCTTGTAAGATTCTTGACTTAATGACCCATATTCCATGTTTGCCCAAATTGGACCTCCAAAAGAATGTCTTGGCCGAATGCTAAAGGTCATGGCCCTCTCCATATGTTGACCTCCATTAGATCAAGTTGAGTGCTTCCTTGGAAGAGTACAAACTTCCATCTCTATATAATTCGGGCTTATACATCATTTGCTCTTCTTGGGCTAGTCTAATTGTTCTTCTTTATTGCATGGATGCTCCAATTGCATCTTTTGAACTTTTTGATTGGGTCTTGAAGTTAAATTGGGTTTGCCTTGGATGTCTACATCATTTTACCCAAAAAAATATGTTACTTATATATTATTATATGCATAATACATAATGCACTTCAATCAATATAAAACGATTCATACTGCTAATAGAAAATAAAGTAGTTTATTCATCTTATTTTTATTTATATATAATTAAGACTATTTACTAAATTAGCTTTCATAGATGAACGATCATTAAATACAATGGGCAAAAGTTCCTTTCATTAGTAATCAAAAGGCCTCACTATCTTAAGTAAAAGCCAAAAAATTCTTCCTATAATACTATTATTTATAAAGTTGATCGTCATCCATTCTTTTTAATAGGAATTCAAATTCAAATAAGAATAAATTTAAAATAAGAGTCCTAGACCATATATAAAATTATCCTTCAATTATTTGAGAAATATTTCTTTAAAATAAGATAAGAAAATTTTTTTTATATCCTATTAAGAATTTGAGTCACAATCCTAACAAATTTTCACATTAACTTAAAATTCCTAAATAATATATATTTCAAACTCTTAGGTATCTTTAAATCATTAATCTTCCATGCTTCAACTTGAAGCCATTTAAATCTTTAATTGTCAAGTCATCTTGCATATAGCTTACTTAGTTCTTCAAATTAATATTTATGTCATCAATTTACTTAATATTGCATCAAGTGATCTATCTTAATTGTAACTCTCCATAAAACATTTGGTCTTTAATAATATAGTTCCAACACCTGCTACTTATGTGCTACCAGCTGCACCTTCAATCATATTCACTATGATCATTTTCTAAAATTTTGATACTACTTACTATGCATCTATAACATATTTATCATGACAAGAAAAGTGTATAACATACAACAAATAAAGTAAATAAAAAATAACAATATTTTACATAGTTCACTTTCTTAATAAGACTACATTCATGTAGACACCATATTTTAAGCCTAAGAAATCACAACTTGAATGTAACACCTAACAATTACATTTATAATAATAAAAAAAAATACTAAAGTATGAAAATCTATTTCAAACTCCTCAAATCAAGCTCAAAACCCTTTAAGCTAATCTTGAATTGACCCTTAAACTAGGCCCAAGAAAATAAGCTTATTTCAAAATATAGGTTTGGATGAGCTCAGTCCAATTTTGGATTGAGTCTATTGGCTCACTTGCTCAAGTCAATTAGTTCAACCATCTGTGTTGATCAACTCAAGCCTGTTTGGCCTACTTTTAGAATCTTCTTTTAGCTTTCCTAAAATGATTTGTGCAACATAACAAGGAAGCCTCTTTCTTGAGTACACCATAAAGGGCTTCATCCAAAAGCCTCATTTTTCCTCTACAAATAAAACTTCAAGTAGAGAAATTAGAAAGCCCTAAATAGTACTATAGAAAGCCTATCAAAATTCCTATAAACTACTCATCTTAAACAAAAATCTCTCTTTGTCCTAGACCTCCTTCTCTGGTCTTAAATATTTTTTTTAAAAAAGCAAAACTAAAAATTAAACAACTAAAAAAAACTAAAGAACAAATTAGCTATTTAAAACTCGATTTGAAGATTTTGGAATTCCTGTTCAAAATTACGTAAAATGAGATATAATATCCAAGGGCTACAAATTTTTTTCACCAATTGTAAATGCTTTAAAAAGCACCCAAGAGTGAAATTTTACTTACAATTGATCATCTTTAATTGTCAAGAGAACAAGAAGATAAAGGTGTTATAATATGTTAGACCTTGATGAAAATCACAACCTATGACGAGGGGTTGAATTGGTTTCTATTAAAATTAAAAGTGAAACAAATAAAAAAAAATAAACACAAAAGATTATAGCGATTCGCCCAATAATTTCTATATTCATTCTTTAAGTCACACTTAAGCCTTTTACTACATTTTTAAGGATCAAATACAACCTCTTTTTTTTTTTTTTTTTTTTTTGTTAGGCTTAAAGGAAACCTTTTACATGCTCGTTTTCAAGGTTTAAGAAAGCAAAACCCACCCTTTGAAAATTTAGAGGCATAATACCAACCTATATCACATTACAAAGGATTGACCTTTAATAAGTATGTAAGCCACTTACAATAAACAGTAAATACAATTTAGTTCATAAAACTTATACTCACAAACAAAAGGTTAGCTACAAAACATACAAAGCTTAATCTACTTAAAAATATAATGATGAAAGCTTACAAAGACAAAAGTTTTTTCATAAATTATCCAACTGTTTAAGTCTTAATGCATTATATATAGGTAAAGTCCCAAAATTATCCATTAGATAAAGAAGCAATCTTGTCAACTTTTGAAAATATAATTGTCATGTCCAATTAATGGTCATTAAATTCTCTCCATGGTCATTAAGTTTGTAACATCTTTTTCCAATGGTCATTGATTGTCCATAATGGGTATTTAAATTTCCTTACAAATGATTTTTGGCTTTTGCTACTATCGTTGGATCACTTCTAAATGGCCACTCATTTTCATTAATAATCATTTTTCCAATTCACTATCATACAAATTAGTTAAGGTCTTCCTAAAGTTTTTGCTTAATATTTGTTAGAATTTCTCCATGTTTGTTGGTTTCATTATGAATTTTAAATATTTCTTCATGATTAATAAGCCACCTTCTAAATAGGGTAAACAAGTTAGGGTACTTTATAAGGACTTCTTCTATGCTTATTGTCCACTTTTAATGTTTACTTTCTTACACGATCAGTGGTACAATGCCTATAGTTATTGAAGCTTAACATTCCTTTCTTTCTCTTCTCATTCCTATTCTTTCACCTTAAAAGATCTTATTTGCCTAAGCCATTGACCTTTTCATGGATATGCTTAAGTCATCCAGTCAAGAGATATGTTCTACCTCCATCTTTAAAGCATATAAAAGGATCAACCAAATATCGCCATACTTGAAAGATATATCTTCCTCCTTAGGTATGTCACCTTCATCTTTAAAAACATCTAAGTCTTGAAGCACTCTCTCCTATATCTTTAGGCATGTGGCTTGGTGATATTTACCTTTTTTGTATGAAAAACTTCCTGAGGAGTCTATATAACCCTATGTAAAAGGCATAACCTACTAGCACAAGCACACAACATAAATGGTTAAAACTTCTTTTGATTTTTAAAATCATTCAAAACACATCAATCACTTTTAGAAGTTAGGTTATAAGTGCCTTAGCAACCTTTGAGTCACATGGTTAACATTCTACCGCTTTTAAATAATGACAAAATTAGATGTTTGATAAAATAAATCTCATAAATAATAGAAATAATAGAAAATTTATTTTATCAATGCCAAAAATTTCTCCCCCTGTTTATCATAATGACGAAAAGATCAAAAATAAAATTAAGACCAAAAATTTATTTTTCTTCAAAATACAACATTAAAATAGAAAAAAATTGCATTATATGCTCCCAAAAAGAGATATGCTATCTACCCCTTAAAAAATCTCCCCTAAGTGAATTTTGGAGTCACAAAGAAAATGATATACCATTTGTTGAAGAAAATTAATAAGACAAATAGAGAATTGGTTGTATATGTTCATGGATAACACAAAATAGAATATGTCAAGAGCACGGAAAAGGTAGTGATGAGGGATAAATTATTAAATTGATACCAATTTTTAACACCACTTAAGAGGATGGCTTGATATCATTTTTCTCCTAGAGCTTTATATCACTTTCTTCATTGTCTTTCTCTATTTCCTTTTGAATTTCTCCATTTTGAGGACTTGGTGAAAGAGTGTCCAACATTCAAATCAAATTTCTTGGGTGCTTTTTTTTTTTAGATCAATGGAGTTTAGGAATATAAGTATTTTTATCATTTACCCTAGCAATACAAAAGTATACCTTGTGACCAAATTTTTCATAATAGAAACATTGCCAAGGGGATGTTCTTCTTTGAGTAGGATAATCATAAAAGAACTTCTTTGAAAGGGTTTTGAGACCTAATAATAGAGGAAACATGTGCATTTTCATTTGGCCTTAGTCTTTGAGACCTATAAATATAAGCACGGTTTGCTTTAAGCTTTTATGCATATAAATGTCAACATTTAGGGCTATGCACGTATACTAGAAAAGAGGGAGTGGTTTTAGCTTTTAAGGAGACTTTATAAATTTAGGCTTAGTCGTAAAGGCCATTAAATAATCAAAACCTAAGCCATGTTTATCCCTTAAAAATATTTGGGATACCAATATGAAATCTAGTTTTTCTTTGACTTTGAAAAAAGAGGTAAGAAAGTCCCTTAAACTTAAAACTTCCTTTTTAAGACAATCATTTTAAGAAGATGTGATTTCATAAAATTGTTTATCATTTATTACAATCTCATTTTCCTTACTTAAACTCATATGATTCTTTTTTCAATTCCAGTAATTCTATTTTTAAAAATTTATCTCCCAAAGCTTTTTTCTATATCATCATTTGGGGATTTTAAGGCTTTTACAAGATTTTCAGTGGCAAACATATTTTTAAGCTCTAAGTCATCATCATCATCATTAAAATTATTATCTAAAGCATTAAAATGTTGCTCATTTGGAGAGCTTTCTTCAATGGCCATGAAACATATTGGTTCTTTTTTTGTTTACCTTTCATGATTCATCTTTGGATTGACTTAACTCAAAGGAGTTTGAATCATCCCAGGTGACTTTATATGCTTTCTTTTTCTTCTTCTCTTTCTTCTTGAATTTGGATTTAAAGCAATCAATCTTTATGTGACCAAGCTTCCCACACGTAAAACATTTTACTTATTCAAGCTTATTTTTCCTTTCCTTTAAGGAATCCTTCTATGAATTCTCCAGGATTGGTTAGTCAAGAGAGGCATCTCTTCTTTATCAAATTCTTCACTATCTAAGCACAATAGTTTGAAAATAGCCTTAAGCACAAATTCCACTTTTCTTTTGTTTACCTCCTCTAATTGGGATGGTGCTTCTCTATTAAGATTCATCTTACAATCAATGAGATGTTCTAATAGCACATTCAATGGCATGGTTCTCAAGTCTTTGGCATCCTTTAGGGATGTGACTTTACCCAACTATTCTTTTAATAGACACCTAATAATTTTCTTTACAAGCCCTTTATTGGTCAATGTCTTTCCAAAAACCTTCTTTTTCACCAATAATTAGACAAAGTGATCATACATTTTAGAGATCTTTTCTTTTGGCTTTATTAAGAAGGTTTTATATTGGAAGATAAGGATTTCCATCTTATTTTCCTTGACCTAGTTTTTATCCTCATGTATGATCTTTGAGGCTTCCCAAATTTATTTGATAATTGTCTTCATGTTTTCCTCATTATATGCACTTCTCCTCAAGGCACAAAAGAGCATGGTGATAGCCTTGTTATTATTTGCCACTTGCTTCTTTTCCTTTTAAGACATTTCATCAATGTTCTTCTCTATTTGAGTTTCATATGCAAATGTCTTCATTAGAGAGTACAAAGCCTTCCTTATTCTTCTTTACAATTCATTATAATCTGACCTTAAGAAGTAATACATTATGCTTTTCCAATATTTATATCAATTTCACTGAAGAATAGAGGTCTCATAATAAATTACCCTTTAGATTCGTGCTCATTTTGGGCTACTATAGATCTTTCCTCATACACTTAAGCTTGAATAAGAGACTGGTTCTAATACCACTTATTAGACCTTGACAAAGATTGCAACCAAGATGGGGGCTACATTGGTTATAACTAAAAATTAAAAGTGAAAGAAAAAAAGAAATGAACATAAAAGAGTTTATATTGTTTCAGCCAATAATGCCTATATCCACTCTATAAGTCATTTTTTAGGCCTTATTTATTATCTTTTTAAAGATCAAATACAACCTCCCTTTTTGCTATGCTTAAAGGAAATCTTTTACAATATACTTTTCAAGGTTCAAGAGAGAAAAAATCTACCTTATGGTACTTCTGAAGGCACAATATCAACATTCATCACTTTCTAAAGGACTGACCTCTTAGTAAGTGTCCAAGCATCTTAGAATGGGCAACAAATACAATTTAGCACATAATAAAATCTACACTTACTAACTCAAAGGTTAATAAACATACAAAACTTACTTTGCCCAAAAGTATAAAGATTAAAGCTCAAAAAGATAAAAGCTTTTCCATAAATTCTTCAACTACTCAAAAGTCCTTATGAAGGTTTTTATATAGGCAAGGTCCTAAAAACTAGCCAGTAGCCAAAAAGATGCAATCTTGTTAATTTTTGAAAATATAATCTTTGTACCCTGTCAACATTTATTGAATTCTCTCCATGATCATTGTGGTTGTAACATCTCTTTGTAATAGGCATTGAGATTTCTTATCAATTATAGTTGGATTTTACCAGTGTCATTAGATCTCTTCTAAATGATCATTGCACTTTGTCTATATATATATATATATATGACAAACAAAGAACTTGTCATATATGTCAACGTATAATACAAGACAAGACATGCATATACAACTTAAAATTAATAACAAGAAATGGTAGTAATGATGGATTCATTACTAGACACCGTTTGTGGAGATGGCTTGATATCATTTTTCCCTTATAGTTTTATATCCCTTTCTTCATTTTCTTTCTCCATTCACCCTTTGAATTCTCCATTTAGAGTTCCTCCCCTATAAATCAAACTTTCTCTGGTACTCTTTTTTTTTTTTTTTTTATCTAAAGAGGTTAAGAATATAAATGTTTTCATCATTTATCCTAGTATACCAAAAATGTATCTAGTGGCCAAATTTTACATAATAGAAGCATTGCTAAGGGAATGCTCTTTTACGTCTTTAAGTAGGATAGTCATAAAATCACTTCTTTGGTGGTTTAGAACTAGGAATAGAGGAAACATGTGCATCTTTATTCGACTTTGGTCTTTGAGATCTCTAAATATAAGCATGATTTGCTTTAAGTGTTTAAGTATACAAACATAAACATTTAATGTTATGCATATGTGTGATGAAGAAAATGAGGGGTTTCTAGCCTTTAAAGATGTTTTTTTACAAATTTAGGCTTAGAGATAGCGAATGTTGAAGAATCAAAGTCTAAACCATATTTATGCCTTAAAAATCTTTAGGAGCCTAAGATTCTTTGCCTTTGGTAAAAAAAGGCAAAAAACGTCTTTTAAACTTAAAATTTCCTTTTTAAGACTCTCATTTTGAAAAAACATGATTTTATAAAAAAAAAAATTCTTATTTATTAAAGCCTTGTTTTCCTTTCTTAAACCCTTAAAACTCTTTTTTAGTTCCACTAAATCTGTTTTTAAAATTTTATTTCTCAAAACTTTTATCCATATCAGCATTTGTGGATTCATAGGATTTTCAATAGCAAATATTTTTAATCTCTAAATCATCATCATCATTAAAATCATTATTTAAAGCATTAAGGTCTACCTCATTTAGATATCTTTCCTTAATGAACAAACTACATTGGCAAGTTAGCTTTCCTAGAACCACAACACCTGCCTAGATACAGAAAAGAAACCAAATATCTTTAGTATGTCCAAATTTAATGCCTCATATATCTATGAATATAATATAGATGGAATGTCATAATATAACATCCTTAGCCTCTTACAGCGAATGACAATGGCAACCAATGCCTACATTCAGACTAAAATTCTTGATAGAGCCATAGCTAAACTTATCATAGTAGGATTTTTGGGAAAAATGAAAGGTTGGTTCGATTACCACCTTACCACAACATAACATCTACAAATCTTGAATTCCTTACAAACATATGAGGATGGAACGCCTATTCTTGACCAAGATGGAAATACCATCCAAGATAATTTTTCAACTCTAATTCTTACAATATCATTACATTTTATAAGAGATCCTTTGCACTTCAAAGATAAAAATATTGAATTACTGAGCAACCTCAAGTGCAAAAGACTTTGTGATTTTTAAAACTACAAAACTACTTTCCTCAATATGGTAATGATAGGGATGGAAGGAAGTCCTCAAGTAAGAAATGAAGAAACCCAAATAAGAATTTGGTTGCTTCTGTAGACAATTTGAGTTTAGCATTTCAAATCCATCTACCTCTAACTACCAAACTCGTTGTAATGAGAAATTTTATAATGACAAGCACTCTAAAAGAACAAACTATAAATACAAGAAATACTCCAAACCTAGGGAAGAACCTTATTACAAAAAATCATCTCATAAAAAGAATCAAATGTCATACCAAAAACCTTCAAATGAGAATCCAAAGACCTCTCTAAAGAACATAACCTATTATAACTATGGAAATAAGGGTTATACCTCCAAATATTTTAGGTTAAATAGAAAACATCAAGAACTACAATTAAAGGAAGAAACTATAAACAAAATAGCAACCCTCCTAGTAGATACTTCAAATTCAAAAACCTCAGAATCACCTAAAGAACCTCTATAAATTGATAAATTAGCCACCTCAACAGGCACATATTTCACTTCTGAAATAGAGCTTAAAACAAAAACTATCAATGTGCTTAGCAAAGACAAAAAATTACTCCTTTAAGTTATTAAGCATATAAGTGATTCTCAAATACAAAAGAAATATCTTAACAAACTCCTAAAATTTGTATAAGACAAACTTAAACCTAAGCCCTCATTATTACCTTCGACGAGAACCAACACTTATGGTCTTTCCACAATTCTCACCAAAAAAAAAAAACCCTCAAAGCATCTACTATAACCATCCAATACCTACAAGCTGAAATCAAAACCATCAAAATTGAGCTTAAATAAAAACAAAAAAAAAGTCAAAACTCATACAAAGTCTTTCACAAAAAAAAAAAAAAGACTGACAATAGTTATAAAGAAAATCAAGAACAAAAATATAAAAAGTCTTGAAAGGGCTCCAAAAGATTTTCTATGTATCTTAAGAGAAATTACCTCTAAAAAATATCTCATCAAAATTACAATAGCCTTTTCGGATGATTTTATATTTGATGATATAGCCTTATTCGACACTAGAGTAAATTTAAGTTGTATGAAGCCATGAATAGTTCCAAAAAAATTCCATAAACATACAAGAGAAAATTTAACTGACAACGATTCCAAGATGTAAATTGTTGGAAAAGTTGATGCTTTGATTGTTAATAAGAATATTGCCACATGAACTTTTTTTGTTTTTATCATAGATATTCATTATTCCATTATTTTAGGAGTGTCTTTCATCCATATACTAACTCCCTACAAAGTTTGTCGTAATCACATCTCCTTCTAAACAACAAAATATAGAATTTATTTTCCCTTTTATTAAAAAATCAAAGATTAAGAATCTCAATCTCAAAAAGGTCTATTCTATTTACAATTTTCAGATAAATGCTTTAATAAGACAAAAACAAAATGCACAATTCTTGCATTTAAAGCAACAGGCTCCTTTATAAAATAAAAAAGCAATTGCCAATCATCCATGTAGAAGAAAAGATTTCAACATTCCAAAAACAAATTGAAAATGAAATTTGTGTTGTCTATTTAATGCTTTTTGGGACAAAAAAAATATGTAGATCTTCCTTATGAAAAGGGATTTGATGATAAATAAATCTCAACAAAGCTAGACCCATCCAAATAAATGGTAAATTAGAATAATTGTACAAAACAAAAACACAAAAGTTAGAAACAACAGGTGTCATTTTGAAATCTAGGTCATCTTTATACTGTTCAGCCTATTATATAAATAAACAATCAAAAATAAAGAGAGAAACTCCAAGGCTTGTGATCAATTATAATTCTTTAAAAAAAAGCCTTAAAATGGATTAGATACCCTATTTCTCAAAGTTTGACATGAAATATAGATTTGACAGATTCAAATCCACTCAAAAGATAGATACAAAACAACATTCATCGTTCCTTTTGAACAATATGAGTAGAATGTCATGTCTTGTGGCCTAAACATGTGCCTTTAACATTTTAGAGGATCATCTTGAATGACATTTATGATCCAATTTTCTAGTTTTGCATTGTCTACATTGATGAATGTATTAATCTTTTGAAATTCTATAAATCAACACCTGAAATACCTCAAAACTTTCTTATATATCATTAAAAAAATGGTTTAATGGTGTCAAAATCTAAAGTCTCCATTTTCCAAACTCATGTTAGATTCCTTGGCCATTACATAAGACTGGGAACTATAATGCCAATTAAAAGGTCCTTCTCTTTTGTGAATAAATTTGTAAATAAAATCCTAGATAAAGCTCAACTACCAAGATTTCTAAGAAGTCTGAATTATCTTAGATTTTTGTCGAAACATAAATCATCTAGCAAGACCATTACATGATAGTTGTTTCACGGACTAACCATCATACTAAAGTAGTAAGAGAGATTAAGAGATGTCTTAGAAACTTCATGCTTACATTTAGCATATCCCTTAGCTCCTAAGATTGTGAAAAAAGATGCCTCTTATTGGGTTATGGAAGAATCCTAAAATAGGTTCAAAATAAAGAGGAAAAATTATACAATCTACTTCATGCAGTTGGAATGATTGTCAAAAGAATTACTTTATAACCAAAAAAGAAATTCTTTTTTTTTCTATTGTTTTATGCATTACAAAGTTTCAAAATGATCTTTTCAATAAAAACTTTCTTCTTTGCATCAATTGTAAGTCTACAAAAGAAATTTTACAAAAGGATGTGCAAAACATTGTATCAAAACAGATTTTTGCTAGATGGCAAACAAAGGAGATATAAACTCAGTAGCAAATCTTCTAACCTAAAAATTTCTCCAAAATAAGCCATAATGCCTCCTTGAAAGTCCTAAGTACAAATCAATACAAAGCTTACACTAGCCCAGCCCATAAAATTTTAGATTGGGATGGTCCAAAAAGAAGAGGAACAATGCATCAAAATAGATTTTTGCCAAATGAAAAACAAAGGAGATATAAACTTGGTATCAGATTTTCTAACCCAAAAATTTCTCCAAAATAAGCCATAATGCCTCTTTGAAATCCAAAGATAAAGGCAAAGTCCAAGTACAAATCAATACAAAGCCTACATCAATCCAGCTCATAAAATTCTAGAATGATGTGGTCTAAAAAGAAAAGGAAAATGAAGCTTTGTCCTCAAGTACAACAATAGGTAGAATCTTTACTCTAATATGCAAGATTACATTTTGTAGTACAAAGTCTATCACAGGCCTCATAAGCCTAAGAACATAAAGGTTCTAAAATCATTTATACAAAACCTGAGATAAGATCTTCCTCTTAAAGAATCCTATCTCAAAATTTGATTTCTACAAAACTTAAGGTAGGTCTTTTCTCTAAAAAATCTCTATCTCAAAATCATTACAAAAAGAATACTCCACACTCTTCTCAATTTGTTTTATCTCAACCAAAGGTTACAAAATTAGAATATTGATATTAAAAATATTTTGACCATTGAAGAAGATTTTATGCATTTAAACCCATTCATGGCAACCAAAAATATTTTTCCAGAATGATGATTTTTCAAACTATGAGATTTGAATAAAACTCAATCAGATTACATGACAATTTTTAAAGTTACAAGTTCAACTAAGTTCAAACATTTTCGCCTAGATAAGAACCATCTTGAATTTGCTTATGTTGCATGTGCAATACAAAAAATTATCTACTCTTCTAATTAGAGAAGAGACCTTTCTTCACTAAAATCTTTTCCAATAAACTTCCAAACTAAATAAACCATTGTAATATCTTCTCCTATTGAGATTATCAACAAACATGGTTTAACATCTTTCTTCTATAAATCTCAAAGGTAGCCATTCAAGGCTAATATACTTCGATATAAAAATCAAAATTACTTGTATTCTTTATTAGTTTATACAATGGTGGAATTACTACGGAGTACTGCCCCAATTACTAAATCCAGAAATTCATACATGTTTTAAAATCTTTAAAGAACATTACGAATATTCAGAAATAGAAAAGAGATTCTCTCCGTTGCTACTTTTATATTCAAAGGTTTTCTACCCTGGGTATGCACATGGTACTTTAAATACAATCAACAAGATATTATAGTAATTCTAGTTAGGAAATTTAAAGTAAAATAGTGGAACTTTTTCTAAAATAAGATCTCCAAGATTGTTATTTTGAAATTGTTAGAGAAAAATGAATATTCTCCCAAGTCAACAAAGGCTTAGGTTCAAACCAAAAATCCAATTTTCTTGGCCCAAAAATTTTCTGCTCAGACTCTTCTAACAACAAGCAAAATCACAAAAAGATTACTTCTCCATTATGAGACAATTATTAGAAAGAAATTCCACAAATTCACAAGTGACATCTACAAATGCTGAGTCAAACTCAGAAGGACCAATCATCCATATCAAAAATGATAATAAAGATCACTATGATATCTTGCCTTCTATAAAGTTAAAAAAAAAAAATACAAAATACAAAAGACAACTACCAACAAACTCATGTGAAGACCTTACCTCTGTCAGTAATACTAGAAAGAATACATATGCTCCCCTTTACCAACTAATCCATGTGACTCTTAAAAGTAAATGGCATCTTCATCATGTGCTACTCAAGGATTTTTCAAGTTTGTCATCCATTTTCTTTACCAAAGTGAAGCTCTTCCAACTATAAAAATAGAGCTTAAGAAGAGAAAAAAAAAAAAACAAATCATAAAGAAAGTTCATGTGTTAAGCACTTATAGCTATAACTTTCCAATTATAATAGCTCCTTTAGCCATAAAACTCTCAGTGACCTACCTATAATTCTGTATGAACTTGTATCCTCCTATAATTTTGTAAATCATTTCATTTTCAATGGTATTATTTTACATTCTTAAAGCATTTGTTTCACACTATTTAAGTATGCTCTGTGTTTGCCCTTTAAGGGATGTTGCACATCAGAACTTGTGTTATTCATAATGCATTTATCTTTTCACTAGTAGAATAGAAAAGTAAAACTGATATTTAATAGACAATCGATAGTAGAGGATAAATTGAAGAAAGCTCCACCTCTAGTATCATAGACATAGGAAGAGTTTTTAAACTCCCTATGTCATTTATGCCTCTTATACAAACATACTACCTAGGCATTCTACACCAGATCTACCTATTCCTACACTTTAAACTGTAGATTATCATACAAATTTGCCACCCCATTTACACAGAAAAGATTACCTATAACCCGAAATGAAGAACAAAAAGAACAAATATCCTCACTTTCTTTTCTAACACCATCAACCATAACCCAAAACATAAATAATGAAGTTTGTGTTTTGAAAAAAGAATTTAAACTGAATAAAAAATATTTGCATGAGGATTTTTATGCTCCTTACAATAAGAAACAAATTGATTTTTAAACATTATTTTTTAGATACGAGCCAAGAAATACAAGAAGAATATTTCAATTTTATTCTCTAGCTTAAAACATACATCTTATTCTTTGACTAGTTTAACATGTAAGCATCTGAAAATGGAATTGAATATCCTTATTAAAAAACAATCAACCCTATCGCTACCAGGAATAAAATTCTTGAATAGTAAATTAATAAAAAGATGATCCAATCCGAACATCCTCTAACCAGACAGGCCACCTTTTCTCATGGTGATTTACAAATCGAAGTTACCCCTTACAAAATTATCCAAGATAATTCTACAAACATCAAAAACATAGTCTTACAAAATAATTTCACCAATGTCACTAAACTATAAGATGATAATTAACCAAGATAGGAAATCATATCCAAAGACCTGTTATTACTATTGACAAATCGAAACCTTCTGATAAAAAACTCAAAACACCTATATTTAAAACTTTATAGGTCTCCAAACTAAGTCAACAACAAATATAAGAAAATAGGTTGAGTTCATAAAGGCCATTAATGATCATGAGTAAAATTGAAGTCTCAAAATCTTTGATAGTAGTTACTCAAGAAACACCAAAATCAAAGGTTGTACTAGTGAAAATATAAATGCAGTATGAATAACACAATTCATGATATACAGAAACCCTTAAAAGGCAAGCATATAGCACACTTAAATGAAGTAAAGAACATGTTTTGAAGATGTAAAGTAATAACTTTGTATTAAAAATGAAATAATTTACAAAATTGTAGGAAGGTACAAGTTCATACAAATTTGTAGGCATGTTACAAAGAGTTTTATGGCGTAAGAAGCTATTATGATTGGAAAGCTACAATTATGGGTGCTTAACATGTGAGCTTTCTTTATGATTTATTTTCCCTTCTAAAACTGTCTTTATAATTGGAAGAACTTCATTTTTATAAAAGTAAATGGCAGACTTGTAAATCCTTGACTAACATATGATGAACATACCTTCTGCTTTTCAATCACAAAGGGAACAAGTGGATTCCTTCTACTGTAAAGGTCACATGGATCTTACTATTAAAGGTAAGTTCTTCACATGGATTTATTCATAGTTATCTTTTATATTTTATGTTTTTTCCCTTTCAGGTGGAAAGAGATTGCAGCAATCATCCTCTTTATCATTTTCAAGATCGATGATTGGTCCTTCCTATAGATGCCATATGTGAATTTGTAGAATTGCTTTATAACAATTGTCTCATAATGGACAAGTAATCTTTTTGTGATTTTGCTACTGCTACATGGTATGATGAACATAGCTTCTGCTTTTCAGTCACATTGGGAGCAAATGGATTCCTTCTACTATAAAGGTCACATGGATCTTAATATCAAAGGTGAAATGGATTTGTTAAAAGTTATCTTTTATATTTTGTATTTTTTTTCCTTTTCAGGTGGAAAGATATTATAACAATCATCCTCATTATCATTTTCAAGATCGATAATTGGTCCTTCCTGTAGATGTCACGGTGAATTTATAGAATTGTTTTCTAACAATTGTCTCATAATCTTTTTGTGATTTTGCTACTACTATGACAGCCTGAGCATGAGATTTTTGGGCCAAGAAAGTCAAATCTTTGTCTTTATTTAGTTAAGAGAACACTCATTTTTCTCCAACCATTCCATAGCAACGGTATTGGAGATCTTATTTGAAAAGAGTTTCAGCATTTTACTTTAAGTTTTCTAATCAAGATTACCATGGTATCTTGTTGATTGTATTCAAAGTACCATGTGCATACCTAAGCTAGGAAAAATTTTGAATAGAAAAGTAACAATAAAGAGAATCTTTTTTTTTTTTTTTTTATCTTTTGAGGTTTGCAATGTTTTTAAAAGATTTCAAATCATTTATGAACTTCTGAAGTCTGTAGTTGGGCACTACTTCATAGTAATTCTACCATTGTATAAACCAACAAAAAATAGGATGTTTTTTTATTTTTGCATCGAAATATATTAGCCATGAACACCTATGAACTTTTGTATGAGAAAAGTATTAAACCATACCTGCTAATAATCCTAATAGGAGAAGGCGCTGCGTTATTTTAGTTTGAAAGTCTACTAGAAAATGTTTTAGCGAAAACAAGTCTCTTCTCTAATCAAAATGGTGAATAATTTTTTGTATGGTACATGCAGAATAAGTAGGTTCAAGGTGATTTTTATTTAAGCGAAAATATTTGAACTTAGTTGATCTTATGGCTTTAAGAATTGTCATGTAATAGGCTTGAGTTTTACTCCAATCACATGGTTTGAAAAACAACCTTTTGAAAAAATATATTTGATTGTCATGGAAGAGTTTGGATGCTTATAATGTCTTTCCATAGTTAAAATATTTTTAAAAATATTTTTTATGTAAATTTTCTGATTTTGTAATTTTTGTTGGAAATAAAACAATTTAAGAAGAGTTTAGAGAATTTTTTTATAATAATTTTTTAGATTGGATTTTTTTTAGAGGAAATACCTACTTCAAGTTTTGTAGAAATTAGATTTTGAGATATTTTTTGAGAAGAATATCCTATCCCAAGTTTTGTAGAAATTATTTCAAAACCTTACCCTTATTGGGCCTATGAGGCATGTGAAAGACTTTGTAAAGCCAGAAGTAATTCTAGAGATTGGGGCTAAACATTCTACTTATTATTGTACTTGCAATTATTTTTGCGAGAACTAAGTTTTTATCTTCTTCTTAGACCATGTTGATCCAAGATTTTATGAATTGGACTAAAATAGGCTTTATATTGGTTCGTACTAGCGTTTTGTCTATGACTTTGGACTTTTAGGGAGTCATTATGACATATTTTAAAGAAATTCTCGAGTTAAAAAATTTGATACTAAATTTGCAACTCTTTTAATAAATTTATTATTAAAATCAAATATATTTTTTAAAGATTTTATTTCTTAATTTAAAAGTTATGATTAACTATGGCATTAGTGACAAAACAAATAATATTTCTTTTTAGCCAGCATTTTTGTTTTGTATGTGTAACATTTTTATTATTTATAAAATATAAATAAATTTTAATTATGTTTATTACAATTAGTATTTAATTGAATATAAATTTATAAAATTTGTGCTAATTAAGTCAAAATAGATTGAAAAATTAATTTAGACTTACATAAACTTTAATGCAAATTCAAAGACTTAATTATTCCTTTATTCTATAATTTATTACCTGATTGATCCTTCTATTGACTCTATTAACAGATCTGGTGAAAAAGAGATCTGAATAACAAATATAGATAATTGAGAAAATTGAAAATTATATTTTGAAATTTAAAGACTTTAGGATTAAAACACAAAGTCCAGGAAGCCTAAGATGGATTATTTTATTTTATTGCCTAATTAATCCTTCTATATACTATATCATTTTGGCGACATTGCAAAGGGAAAACTTTTACAAAACATGGATGTGTACAATCTCCATTGTTTGGTATACAAAAATTTGGAAACTTCGATGTATTCGACAAAATTCCCCATTCATATTCTCGAAACCAAGTGTTTCTTCAAAAACATCATCCATATCTTGAAAACCTCCACCTACTCTTCAAAATTCCTCATTCAAATGCTAAAAACCAAATATATCGTCCTTGGATTATACCCCCCAAAAAAAAGGACAAGGAATAATAAGTGGCATGACAATGGCTGAGATACTACTACCAATCAATTGATCCCCGTAATGGAAGCCCACAGGCGAAAAACCGATGTTTTTTCTCCTACAAGACTTCCTATTTCATATATCTAAACTAACCAAACGACAGAGAGAGGACATTCTACTCTTCAGGCTCCTGAAAGTGCACGGCAGAAGGCCCTTTAAACCAGTAATCTTGCTAATGTGGCATAGAAAATAGGAACAACTAATCAAGCCATTCCCTAAAACTTCCTCCAATAAATACAACATATTCTGTGATTACTTTTAACACATTACATAATTAGCGTCACTTCACCAAGCTAATAGAGCCCCTCCAAAGATTGCTGAGTCTAACTTTCCTATCCAGTGGCCTCCAAAACAAAGAAAGCAACCCCTTAAATAATAAAAGATTTCACACTGATGTAGGGACCGATTTAGAAGAGGGGGGAGAGAGAGAGAGAGAGAAGAGAGAAGGGGGGGCTTAGTTGTCAAAATAGTAATACTTTTTGCAGGGATTTTATGGAGAAACAGGCACTGTGCTAATGGTGTTGCTCTTCCAATGTAGTGCCCGACCCTTCCTCAAGGCAAAGAAAAAATTTGGCTTCCCCCTATATCTAAAACCTGGATCCATCCCTGCAAGAAAGCATCAGTTCTCTGTCAAATTAATCACATCTTCTGCAAGCCCACTACCACATTAACAATTAATCGCAAGAAATTTTAAAGATCCCTAATTCCCACTCCTAAACACTGCTTGGGGAAGATTCATGTTAAGAAACCTCCATATTGTGATAATAGCACACATGAATTTGGCAAACTAATGACACAATCTCAATGACCGATTAATTGTCATGCATAAAGACATCTTAGCCACGAAACCAACTTGGGAAATACAGTTCCACCCATTGCATTAATTTGCTTATTCAAAACATCCATTTCCGTAACTAATATTTGAGATGAAGAACCTTTTTTTTCTTGCCAAAATGCAGTAATAAACACTAAAGATGTAAGGCAAGCTTAAGTAACAGCATAGAGGCCTAAGGTTGAGAACTTGGTAACTTGCATGGGTTTCTAATATCATACTTGGAAGTTTCTTAATCCACAACTATTAGGTGATCAAAAAACTAACAATGGAAGATTGATCCCTTCGTGTGGCTATATCAATCATGTAATACGGTTGACCAATGATACCATGAAACAAAAATATAATTCATCCCATCCACAATTCTCATTTACAAATGAAAAACAAACAACAAAATGCAGCAAATACATTCCAAGATCAAGTAAAGGGCCATAATCATATACCATATCCAATTAAAATTGAAAAATCAGACCATAATTATATACTATATCCAATAATGATAGCATGGAACAGGCAACAACTTACCTTCAATTTCTGCTACCAGAGGATCCACTACCACCTTGGAACAACTCATTAATCTGCACTTCAATGTCCTTCACACTATACTTTATACACCTGCAAGTATGCTTCCCGACGTCTGGAGAATTCTGCAACCCCATAATAAAGTTCCCATAGGCTGGAAGTAGCAGGTTGGCCAAAGAGATCCTCAACTCCTTTCTTAGCTGCTCATCGCATATAATCCATTGTGACTGAGTTTTACAAGTCTCCTCAAAGTAAGAATTGAACAACATTATCTTTTCTTTCATAGACAAAGACTTCCCCGCCACATTAGTGGATCCATTATCTGCTTTTAACACTCCCAAAGCCTTATTCCATGAGCTTCGTTGGTAACTCATTTGAAATTGCTTGATTTTTGCAGTGTGTTTCCTAATCCAATCATCCCCTAGAAGAGAACCCAATTCGCTATCCTTCACCTTTTGTACAATATACTTTCCGTTATTCATCATAAAAACAGAGCATAAGGCAGAGTCCCCATAGATCTTCGATTTCATTTCTAAATTACTCTCCAATAGCTCCATAATCCATGCCACTTGAACTGATAATGCCGACGAAGACGAATTCTTAGATGGAACCACACTAACATTATCTTCGAAAACCTGTTCTAATGTCTCTCTTGATCGACACGCAGCACGTAAATAATTCATCACATAACGTGTGATGGGATGGAAGCCACCACGAGGCACCGGAGCCTTAGCCGGGTCTCTCCGAATCAAATTTTCCAGTTCCATAAATATCCCTCTTATCGCTTCCCCTAACCTCTTCCATATAGCAACCGCATCGTTCCTAAGAACTAAACAATATGGATCAGAGAAATTAGACAGAAACTCAGGCATTAAGTCTCTTATTGTTTCAAACAAATCCAGAATCTTGAACAATCTCTCTGGCGATCGGCTTCCTATAGCCACCGCATCAGCGAAGTTGAGAATCTGTACAGTGGATCCTCGACAAACCTCCATAAACGACAAATCAGCAGCAGAAGAGAAGCCAAAAAACACCCGATCGCAAAGACGACGTTCGCTTGGAAACAAGATACGTAGCGCCACATTTGCAGCTTTAATCCACTTATCAATTTCATCCTCAAGATCTTGCCATGCCATTTTTTGAACCTCTTCAATGCTTAGCTTGTGTATCCCTAACCTACACATACTTTCTTCCAGAAACTCTCTCCTACAACTACTGTACACGTGCGAACACTCTTTTCCAAAACCGGCCGCAACCATTCGCTTTGCAATCTCATGAAGATCGTTGATCGTCCCTAACGGAAGCGCGTCAATGACGATGTCGTAGTCAGTGAGCGGTTGCGCCACGGGGATCTGGCTGTGATCCTCACCGTTGGTTATGATTCCTTCTTCTTCATCATCATCAGAGTCAAACATCGCGTTTCCCGTTGACTCGCCGTTGCCGTATGGACGCGTGAGTTCAAATGCCTCGCAACCATGTTCCATCAAGAGCCTGAACTCAGCCTCCAGGCGAAACATTGCTTGCTGCATAAAGTCATCCGCGCGTGCGAGACACGAGCAAATGGATTTGTCTGTGTTGGCCAGGGGGGTCCAATCTCGAATGGTGGCGATTAATTCGTCAATGGAGTCGAGGAAGGCAGAGGAATCAGCAGAGTCAGACCAGATCGGGTGATCGGCAGCCACGTACTGTGAGATCTGACGTTCCAAAAACTCGAGGGTGTGGTCCACTGAGGCGCAGGCTCTCAAATCGCCGCCGGCCATTTTCTCAGACAATTTGTCGCGAGAGAACCTTCTATCGAAGTTGGAAAATGTCTGCAAAATATCGTCGGCCATGGACTCGTTGTGACCAAGTGTCTTGGCTATATGACGCGCCACCGAAATCAATTTCTCTTCGCCGTTCTCTTCCATTATGTTTTTGCAGTCACAGTCAGCAGCTCTGCAGAAGAAAACAAATGGAAGGTTACTTTTGACTAAAAAGTCCTTCGCAAACGCGTTTTGAATGCTGAAGGCATAAAGGAACTCAGGAAATAAAGAAATTGGAACAGACGTAAATGAAGCGCGGGAGAAATTGACAGTACACAGGAGGTCAGGAACGTGGATTAAGTCATCGTCATTAGCCCTTTTAGACTTCTGGCCTTTACCTTTTCTTATTTTTTTTGGCATAATACCTCAACTTTAAATGTTCAATGAAAATAAAATAATTTAATATGAACATCATTCTTGTTTTAAATTTATTTAAAGATAAATTAACTAAAAAATTAAATATGTCATACATATTAATACCAGTTCATAAACTATACTGTCATACACATTTATTTAAAGATAAATTAATTAACATGTGATATATAGTAATACCAGTGCATAAACTATATTAAAAATTAGTAATACATTTTTTCTATAATTTTTATAAAAATAAATCAAAGTAACTCGTCTTATCTTTCATCCACTCCATTTCTCTTATCACTTGCATTACAGTTAGATTTGAGAGAGTTAAAAAGAATCAAATAACTTTTAAATTTTATTATTTTAATTTAATTATAATTATATAATTTTTATTTATTTGATAATAACTTTTTAAAATAATAACATATTATAAAATAATAATTACATTTAATTATTATTTATATATTATTTTTTAATTATTCAGTTAATTAACTAATCATTTGAAATAAGTATTAAATTTATTTAAAATTTACTATCATATTATGCAATGTGTAGATTTCAACTAGTGTGTATATATATATATATATATATTGATTATAGTCTTAAATTCAATTTTAAATGAATGTTTACTATTTATCAAGTAATTATATTAGCTACATAATATTTTTATAAGTAACAATATAATATGTTCTCATTTTGTCATATGACAGGTAAGTTAATAATTTAATATTTAATTTTTTAATTAATTAAAAGAAAATAAGTTTAATAATATAAAAATTTCTACACATAAAAATAATTTGAAAAGTTTAATAATATATCTTTACATCATAATAATGTCAATTTAAGTTTCTATATAATAAAAAATAAAAATTATTAGCAAAAAAGTGAAATTACAAATTTTTTTATTCTTTATACTAAAAAATTATGTTATTATTAAAATTTATTAAATTAATTTAATTATAATTTTTTATTTTTATTATTTTGTTTACTTAATAATAACATATTTCAAAATAATAATAAAAATTTTAATTATTTTTTATATATTAATTTTAACCATTCCACTAATTAAATAATTAATTAAAATAAATAACAAATTTATAAAAAAAATTATTATTATAAACATATTGCAACTGACAAGTTTACATCTATCATATTGTCACAACCCAATTTAGAACTCTGACTGATACATAAATTAATGTTAATTTAATTTATGCAAGTCTAAATAAAATATATACTTAAAGAAAAAAAAAAGAAATAATCAATTATTATTAACCTAAATAACATAGTCTCTGAATATTTAATAATAAATCTAAACAAATAACATTAAAACAAAAGATTTTCACGAGTAAATTGTAGATCTCTATCGAATAAAATCAAATAAAATTATCCAAATAACTATAACAAAAGTTAGTTTGGAAAAAAGAAAGAAAATTTGATTATATCTAACAGATGTCAAAAATAGATAAATAACCCTCCATGGAAGAGCACACTAAAGTTTGGGTCAGTTACAAATATGTAATGATCTGAAAAAAATATGGTAAATATAGATTGATCTAACGTTCAGTAAATGATAATTATAGCACACAATAGAATAGAAACTGACAACCGCTTGAATAATTTCACAATAATTTGTATTTCTAAACATGTTCAGACTACAAACAATTAAAGAAATTAATTTAAATAATAAAACTAATAGAGGTCTCAAATCAATATATACTTTATTTAAACTAGTCAAACATTTAAAACTGATCATTTCGGTATAGTACTTCAAGTTGATGATAGTCAACATTACTAAATGCTTAGATGGTAAACGCGTTACCAGATAATCAAATACATATTATTTCTTCCACAGATATTAATGCACGACTCTAATGCAACACAATAAATTATGATGTATGATAGCAAATAATGTAATCATATTGTCATGATGGTCCATATAACGAGATTAAGATATATATATATATATGTACATATACATATATAGATATGTATATATATATATATATATATATATA
>CATIWR010534214.1:0-14014 GCA_949677035.1 Omphalea diandra
ATTTTGACTTATAAAATCAATGATAAAATTATAAATTTAATAATAAATTTTAATAATTATTTTTTAATAAATAATTAACATAATTAATTAATATTAATAACTTAAGAGGTGAAGAGCAGAACTAGATACATTTGATGCATATAGCATAATCATACCCCCTATCCCTATATACAAATATTCTCCCTTAAAGGAGAGGGGAAAGAAGCAAAATTTTCTCTAAAAAAAATTCTGCAAAATTGAATTCCCAAATACCTAATATACCCAAATACAAATACACAAAAAAAAAAAAAAATTAAAGCACCCAATATATATATATATATATATATGACACACACTCACACACACACACACACATACGCACACACATCTACTAATTATGGTTTAGTTCTTATAGTTTCAATTACTATTAAATTAATTTAGTTTTCAAATTGAATAATATTTTGACTTATAAAATCAATGATAAAATTATAAATTTAATAATAAATTTTAATAATTATTTTTTAATAAATAATTAACATAATTAATTAATATTAATAACTTAAGAGGTGGAGAGGAGAACTAGATACATTTTATGCACATAGCATAATCATACCCCCTATCCCTATATATAAATATTCTCCCTTAAAGGAGAGGGGAAAGAAGCAAAATTTTCTCTAAAAATAATTCTGCCAAATTGAATTCCCAAAGGCCTAATATACCCAAATACAAAAAAATAAAAAATAAAAAAATAAAGCACCCAAGCATACTACAAAGAATACAATGGTATACCAAGCAAAACCCTCCTCTCATTAAAATTGTTGGACTAGGTTAGTTAAACCTAAGTCATGAACCTCTTTTGATCTTTACAATAGAGATTGATCAGTTCTAATGTTTTCATTAATTGTTATTTTGTAGTTAATAAGATAGTTTTTAAATTGAAAGTTGGATGGAAATCAAAATATCCAACCTTATGAAGGTCATCCAAATTCGTTGTCTGTATCCCCTAAATCTTGACCGCAAATCAGCTATAAGGATGGATGGAGCTAGGCCAAAGAAATTTGTGGGCCAATTTGCAGTCGTAACTTAGTTAAAGGAAATAAGGTTGAGTCACAAAGGAATTCACAATGGCATTGGCATCTGATATTGTGACCGTGAATTTTATAGTGACAAAAGAGGGAATCAAATCCACAACCACAACATGCTAAGTGTCCAAAGGAACCATTGGAAATAAAAAATCATGGGGGCGAATATGTTATCGCAACCGCGATCAAGAAGTTGAAATTTCTTCTCTAAATAGAGGAATTCATGATCTTAGTCGTGCCTAAGGCAAAAACAACTTGCGACTGCGACTTTTAAGTAGCAGGTAGAATACAACTATTTTTATTAGAAAACCAATGGATGAATGACACGTGGACTAGCCGTTAGACACAAAACGGGATTCTCTATCGCAATTTTTAGCTCCTCAGTGTAAATTGGAAATTCGCGATCACGAACTACTAGTAGCGAGCACGACTTATGCTTGACAAACATTTAATGCAAAATCTGTCTAGCACAACTTAGAGATTTGGGGATAGTTTTATAGTAACGTCTCTTTAGTGGATGTGAGCTATAAATACTCCACCAAACTGATGTAAATGCAAGAGAATTGAATTAATTATAACCCAACTCTTGCCAATTTGTTACTCATTCTTTTACTCTTCTTTAAGTGTTATTGATTGTTTGGTGTGAGCAATAAACATCATTGTAAGTAGGTGGAGAGTTAGCCTAGATTTTAAAGCTCTTGTAAGAGATTGAAGTGTGAGCCTAAAAACACTTATGAGAGGTTTTTGTGTGAGCTTAGAAAACACAAGTTGTAAGGGTTTTTGTGTGAGCCATAAACACAAGTTGTATAAGTTTGGTGCGAGCTTGGAAATATCAGTTTAGTTGAGTGAAATACCCAATTATGTAGAATTGAAAAGTGGATATAGGGTTCGTTAACACCTAGATCACTATAAACCTTGGTGTTGATTCTTCTCATCTCATTTTTCACTTCCTAAACACATTAACCTTCATTTTTAATTTTTAATTAACCACCAATTCAGCCCCCCTTCTTAGTGCCCTATGCCAACAAAATTCTTCATTCTCTATGGGAAATAACCCACTAAAAAGGTACCTCTGAGGATAAGAGCTAACCTCTAGGCCACTCTAAAGCCTTTTTCTCTTCCTTATGTTTTCCCTCTTTTTATTTTATTTTAGCTGAGTTATTGAACTAACTGCATGCTTAGAGATTTGTACAAACTCTAAGTAGTCTATAAAACTATCTTTGTGGTCTATATAGATACTATTTGGTTTGTACATTAGTAGTAGTGAACTGCAGTAATGCAATCCAAGGAAGCACTAAATAAGAAAATGCACGCCAACTTAAAGGATCAATGATAAGATTTTGCTTGAAGAAGTTCAAAGACACTTTGGGAATGTTTGTACAAGAGGAAGTCAAGGAAACAAACCTTAGAACAAGTATTAGAGCAATTAATGGATATTCTCAAGGACAAAATGATTATTTTATACTTCCATTTCATATGTGGATCCTTAAGATAAACTCTATAAGTTCAACTCTACAAATAGAAAAAAATTGCACAAAAAATATTCTAGAATATTCTAAAAGGTTCTAGAAAGTTCTAAGAAGATTTAAAAATATTTGAAGTATTTTTTTGTGAAAGAGCAATATTCCTAAAGAGGGGAGGCAACACATATGGTAAAAGAGGTCAATAAAATCAAGTCAAATATCTTCCAAGATATGCAAATTCTCAAGAATATTTTTATTTTTCTTTATTGACAGGATTCTACTTCCTCTTTAAAAAGGATTCCTTTTGTTTTTTGAATTGAATTATTAGCTAATGTTTTAGGAAGATTACTATATTCCTATTTAGTTTGTTTCTTATTGCTAGAATAGGATTTACATCTTTTATTTCTAGTTAGTAAAGCTTTGTAATGCCTGTAAATAGGCCATTCAAACCATATTTTTGGCAATCAATTTTTATCAATAGAATTTTGATTTCTTATGAGAAATAGCTCTTCTCTTTAGTTCTTAAAAGAACTTAGTAAGGTTATTTAAGTGAGTGCTTAAGCAACTTCGCAAACTTGTTTAATTTTAAACTTAAAATTGACTTAGTTTTTTTAGGTTTGGTCTTAGATATCCTTTAATTCTTTATAACTTAGGTTGTGAAATACAAGTTATCTAGAGATCTAGTTGGAAATTAAAGTTCTTTGCTTGATTCTTAAACATTTGTTGGGCAAAGGCAACAACATTGAATACGAGTTTAAGACAAATTGCTCATGTTCATATCATTTGGGATAAGAGCTTAAGCTTCAAAAATCAAGTATGTATCTTTTATTTATCTTACTCTTTATACTCTTCTTGTTCTAATTGTATTCTTTGTGTTTATTCTTCTCTATTCATTTACTTATTCTCTTCTTCTTCAAAATCATCTTCTTTTATTATTTCTTTCATCTTTATTACTAATTATTTGTTTTTAAAAAAAGAGTTATTTATTTTTATCAATTTGATTTCAACTAGTTCATTTTCTTTGTGAGTAGTTTCTACTATCAAAAAAAGAAAAAAGTAAAAACAAAAAAAAAAGAAGGAGAGATAAAAAAAAAAAAGGAAAAGCAAAAAAAAAAAAAAAAAGAAAAGAAAGAAAGAAGTTTGAAATTGTGATTTGGTGACTTTAATTCTTACTATACATGAATTTTCTTCTTTCTGTTTGTTTTTGTTTGCTTCCATTTGTTTTCGTTTGCTTCCATTTGTTTTTGCGTGTTTTTGTTTGCTTTCCTTATATTTTAAATTTTATTTTAATTTGGAATTGCTTGTTTGCTTTGTGACTAAGCTTGAACTTAATAATAGTAACTTTAGTTCTTAAAGAACTAAAATAAAAGAACTAAGAGTGGTAAAAGGCAAGAGTGGTGAGCACATTAGAGAGTAAAAGCCTATTTTGTAAGAAACATGAAGAGAGTGACATTTATTAAGGGTAAACATATGAGGGAGTGAGTTTTGTAAGGTTTTCTTTGTTTTTTCTAATCAAGACAAATCTTAGTGGTGACCCAAATTGGAAGCTCTTTATGAAAGTTATGCAAGATAAGATGGAGCAATTGATGGAGTAATTGATGGGGCGAATGAAAAAGATGGAATCTAGCCTTAACATCATCAATAATTCTAATACCACTAATACATCTATAAGGCAAGCAAGGCATATGAGACTTGTGCATGATAATGAAAATGGTGGGTTATAGAGGAAAGTTTCTAAAAAACAAGTAAGCAAGATGGCAACCTAGGAAGTATCAAGATGAAAAATCCCAACCTTCTATGGTAGAAATGACCTTAAGGCCTATATTGCATAGGAAAAGAAGGTAGAATAAGTCTTTGATTACTATAACTATAGTGAAGAAAATAAGGTAAAATTTGATGTTATTGAATTTATTGATTATGCATTAGTTTGGTGGGATCAATTGAAATATATTAGAAAAAGATGTGGTGATAATCATGTTTGTACTTGGCATGAAATGAAACGTGTTATGAGGAAAAGATTTATACCAAGTAATTATTATAGAGATTTGCATAACCATTTACAAAGATTTGCTCAAGGTTCTAAAAGCATGGAAGAATACTATCAAAGTTGGAGGTAACAATGGTTTGCGCTGAAATAGGGGAATCTATAGAGTAAACAATGGCACGTTTTCTTAGTGGACTTAATAAAGACATTGCAAAGAAAGTTGAGTTGTTCCCCCTACATTGATTTGGAAGATTTGTACCATAATACATTTGAAGGTGAAAAAAACAACAAAGGGGTAAGCCGTCTAAACCTAATTTTTCTTCTTTTAGTTGGAATAACAAATTGAAAGATGGTGAAAGATCCATGATTAAGCCCAAAACCAAACCTAGCAAAGGAGCAAAGGAAAGAAGGAAGCCCAATAAGGTCAAACCACCTAAGCCAAATAGAAGAAGTTCCATTGTATGTTTTAAATGCTAAGGTAGAACACATAAGACCCATAATTGCGCCAAAAAAAGAACCATGGTACTTATGGATGGGGTGATTATTAATGATGATGATGATGGTTGTGAGACTAACTTCAAAATGCCCCCTTTTAAGGATGCTAGTGATGATGATGACCCTAATAAGGTAACTAGTAAAAATATTTTTATTGATATGAGATCTTTAAATGCCTAAATAAAAGATGATGATAAGTAAAGAGAAAATATTTTTCATACAAGGTGTATGATAAATGGAAACCTTTGTGTTATAATTATTGATAGACGTAGTTATACTAATTCGGTTAACACGTTTCTTATTGAAAAGATGAACTCACCAACTATTAAATATACTAAACGTTATAACTTGCAATGGCTTAATGATTGTGGTGAAGTTAGAGTTAATAAGAAAGTTAAAATCTTTTTTTTTTATGGGCAAATACAATGATGATGTTTTATGTGATGTTGTGCTTATGCAAGCAAGCCATATACTTGTGAGGCATCTGTACAATTTGATAGAAGGGCTAAGCATGATTGGTATCTTAATATTTATGAATTTGATTTTGATGGGAGACATATTGTACTTTCTTTTTTATCTCCTAAACAAATTTATGAAGATAAAAAAGTAATGTGAGTGTGTGTGTGTGTGAGAGAGAGAGAGAGAGAGAGAGAGAAAGAGAGAGAAAATGTGCACATATGAGAGAAAAAGAAATAAATGTGCAACAAAAGGAATGCTATGAGAAAATCATTGAGGGTGTGAGAAAAGAAAGGAAAAGGGAGAGATTAGAGTGGAAGCATAAAAGAAAAGAGAGGTGCATGCAAAAGGAGAAGGTGTGAAAAAGTGTTTTTATGTAAAAGAGACTGAAGATAGGAAAGCTTATTTAGCCTAAACACCCATGATTTTGATGTTGTACAAGAAGGCTTGTTTGTCTACTAATGACTTAATAGTTTATTAGCCTAATGTGTTTGTTTCTCTTTTACAAGATTATGATGACTTGTTTCCCAAAGAGATGCCTAAAGGACTACCATAAAAGGATAAAACATCAAATTGACTTCATTTCGACCTCCAAAATTCCAAATAGACCAGCCTATAAGAGTAATCTCAAGAGACAAACGAGCTTCAAAGGCAAATTGATAAGCTAATGGAGAAAGGTTTGATAAGGGAGAGGATAAGTCCTTATGTTGTTCCTATTTTACTTATGCCTAAAAAGGATGGAACTTAGAGAATGTGTGTTTATTATAGGATAATAAATAAAATAAATGCTAAATATAGACATCTTATTCCTAAGCTTGATGATATGCTTTATGAGTTGTATGGTGCAAACATATTTTCTAAAATTGATCTTAAAAGTGGGTATCATCAAATTAGGATGAAAGAGGGAGATGAGTGAAAAACAATTTTCAAAACAAAATATGGTTTATATGAGTGGTTGTTTATGCTTTTTGGTTTAACTAATGCACCTAGCACTTTCATGAGATTAATAAACCATATTTTGCTTGCTTATTTGATAAATTTGTGGTTATATATTTTGATGACATTCTTATATATTCTAAATCTTTAAATGATCATTTAGAGCATGTTAAGTTGGTTTTTGTTGTTTTAAGGTAAGAAAAGTTATATGCTAACCTTAAAAAGTGCTCTTTTTGTATAAATAAAGTTGTGTTTTTAGGTTTTATGGTAAGTGGACAAAGAATCAAAGTGGATGAAGAAAATATCAAAACTATTAAGAAGTGGCCTATGTTGAAGAGTTGGAGATATGCTTTCTTTCCAAGGATTAACAAGCTTTTATAGGCGTTTTTTCAATGACTTTAGTACCATAACCCACTAATCAAAGTGATAAAGAAAAGTGTTGGCTTCAAATGGGGTGATGCATGAGAGAATGCATTTTCTTTACTTAAATCTAAATTAAGTAGTGCACCTTTATTAGCTTTGCCTAATTTCTTTAATACTTTTGAAATTCAATGTGATGCATCAAGGTTGGGAATTGGAGTTCTAATCATGCAAAAAGGAAAATCCATTGCCTATTTTAGTGAGAAGCTTAATGAAGCATCTTTGAACTACCCAACCTATGATACGAAAATGTATGCCTTAGTGAGAGCACTGCAAAAATGGTAACACTACCTTTGGCCTAAAGAACTTGTTATCTATACTGACCATGAAACTTTGAAGTACTTAAAGGAACAACAAAAGCTTAATAAAAGATATGTCAAATGGAATGAGTTCACAAAATCTTTTTCATATGTCATAAGGTACAAACCAAGTAAGGAAAAATATTGTGATTAATAAGGAAAAATATTGTGATTAATGCTTTATCTTGATGGTATGTGCTTCTTTCTACTTTGGATGCTAAGCTATTGGGGTTTGAATACATCAAAGATTTGCATACAGAAGATAATGACTTTAGCAAATTCTATATTGCATGCAAAAAGGTTACTTTTGAAAAGTACTTTAGGCATAAAGGATGCTTGTTTAAAGATAATAAGTTATATGTGCCTAATTGTTCTTTGTAACAGTTACTTATGAGGAAAACACATGAAGGGAGATTAATGGATCACTTTAAGGTGCAAAGGACTTTGAATGTTTTGCATGAACACTTTCATTGGCCAAATATGTGATTGGATATGCAAAGAATTTATGATCAATGTGTTACATGTAAACAAATTAAGTCTAAATTGAAACCAAATAGGTTGTACATACCTTGACCTATTCCTAGCATGCCTTGGACTAATATTTAATGGACTTTATTTTAGGTTTGCCTAGGTCTAGAAAGGGTAATGATTTAATTTTTAGTGTGGTAGATAGATTTTCTAAAATGACACACTTTATTTCACGTGATAAAATCAATGATGTCATTAATATTGCAAACTTGTTTTTTAAAGAAATTATGATATTGATGGTATGCTTAAAACTTTTGTCAGTGATAGGAATACAAAATTTTTGAGTTTTTTTGGAAAACTACATGGGAAAACTAGGAACTAATTCTACTACTTGTTACCCATAAAATGACAGACAAATTGAAGTTGTTAATAAAACCTTAGGATAATTATTGCGTGTTTTGGTTTAAAAAGAACTTAAAAACATGGAAAGACTATTTGCCACATGTTGAATTTGTATATAATCAAATTGTGTATTCATCTACTCATTTTAGTCCTTTTTAGATTATTTATGGTTTTGTTCCACTAAGTCCTTTGGATTTGTTTCCTTTACATTCGGATATGAGAATGGATTTAGGTGGAAAAAAGAAGGCTAAATTCGTTAAATCTTTGCATGAAAAAGTTAACATGAATGTTGAAAAAATGAATGAATAAGTTGTTAAACATGCTAAAAAGGGGCATATAAAACTTGTGTTTGAACATGGTGATTGGGTCTGGGTGCTTTTTTTGGAAGGAAGATTTCCTAATCAAAGAAAATCTAAACTAAACCCTAAGGGTGATGGTCCATTTCAAGTCTTGGAAAGAATTAATAATAATGCCTATAAAATAGATATAAAATAGACTTGCTTAGTGAATATGGAGTTAGTGCAACTTTTATTATTTCTGAATTATCTCCTTTTGATTTTAATGAGGTACACAATTGATCAAAATCAAAATTCTATTGATCAAAATTGAGTGCCGCAAATATGGTTTGAATGACCTATTTATCGCATTTCAATTGTCTACTAACTAGGAATAAAAGATGTAAATCCTATTCTATAAATAAGAAACAAACTAAATAGGAATATAGTCATCTTCCTAAAACAAACTAAATAGGAATATAGTCATCTTCCTAAAACATTAGCTAATAATTCAATTAAAGAAACAAAGAGAATCCTTTTCTAAAGAGGAAATAGAATCCGATCAAGAAAGAAAAAGAAGAATATCCTTAAGATCTTACATATCTTGAAAGATATTTAACTTGATTTTATTGACCTCTTTTATTATATGTGTTGCCTCCCCTCTTTAGGAATATTGTTCTTTCAATAAAGATGCTTAGAATATTCTTAAAAGCTTTTTTGAAATATTCTAAAATCTTCTTAGGACTTTCTATAACCTTCTAGAATAGTTATTTTCTTATATTATGCCTATTTCTTAGCCATTCATACTTGTAAAGGGGGTGATTGAGTTAGGTTATATTAATTAATGACCTTACGACCCTCATTTTATCTTATAGTTTACCTTACAAATCCATCATTTTATATGGTAAATTTGTTCTTTTTTGCATCTCTTAATTATATATGCACACCCTTATGTCCATAATATTTGTAGTGAGGAGGTGATTGGGAGAGACTACAACAACTAATGATTCATATGTTTTTGACTTATTTTTTGTCGCATATACCTTACTTCATAATATGCTTACATCACACACATACACATATCATGTACTTGCATATTGAATATTATTACATAAGCCATCAACACTAGTAGGTAAGAAGGTGAAACCCCCATCCTCTTTTGTGTTGATGTTCATAGGTTAGAAACTTTTGTGATGGGATCTGGTACTAATTTGGTGCTATTTTTGTAGGTTTAGAAAGCCCTTATTTCCTTACCTATGCACATATTCCCTGTATGATCTCATGTTACCCCCATCCCTATAGTTAGACGTATTTATATGTTTTGATATGGTTGTGTGAATAATGTGCTAGATGTATATTAGAGCCACCTTAAATGGATTGATTAATTTATGATGATAAAACTTATACAAATTAACCAAGGATTTACCTAAAGGCTAGATCTCTAAATATGGATGATTAGAGTGTGCCTCACATCTTCTCTAAATCGTACCCCATCATCAAACCTAAATCTCTAATGGGGTGAAGAAAAAGTGGGTCTTCTAGAAGACCTTTTTGGACTAGAACTCATTATCACCTAAAATTTTGTCTTGACCAATATTGGATGGTGACTTAATTCAAGTTTTGAGATCTTATTAAAGTATTATCCCATTAAGGTCCCTCGATGACCACTTGTAGCTCATCATGGGCTCTAAGCTTTCAAGAAGCCTTTAGGGTTCATTAATGATCCTTACGTGTGCCCGTCTTTGGGATTGGACCCAAGTGTGATCCCACATCCTCTTGATCTTTCAATAATGGATAAATGACTAAGAGTGCAAATAAAATTTCACTCATTTGAGTGATAAAAACCTAAGGTACTCATGGTGGCGACTCCACTAGGGACTAATAGAGTTAACTTCACGAGACAAGTCTTTGTCTCACTTTTATGTTTTTACCCACAATCACATAATCTCATTTTCTCAACTTGGATTTACCCGAGTATATTCCTTATATATATATATATATATATACTTTTGCTCTTTATTTTGAGCTTATGTTTGCTGATTCCATAAGTATAGTTCCACTCTTTATTTTTTTTTTGCAAAATTTTCTTTTTATTTCTTGCTAATCTCAACCCTCAAAGAGAAGCTCCTATCTAATTCATGTATTTTGTTAAAAAATTGTTGATTTGAAATTTAGATCTATCATCTTTTGTTTGAATAATTAATAAAAAGCTTCACTTGGCATGATTCTTTGTCTAGCTATTGAATTCATGAATGTGCCAACATTTAATTAAAATATTTTATTTTTTAAGCATTTACATTTTTGTCCAATTTGTTTGATGTTTGAATATTTGAGTTTGTTTAAACTATATTAATTACTTATCTATTCTAAGAAGAAATCACACGACTCTTATAATAGACACATCAATAATATTTTTTAGGCACTGATATTTAAAATTTTTTCTAGTAGTATTATATAGCAAGAATTTTGGTTGTATTGATGTTTTATTAAAAGAATCAATATCTTGAGTTTTCACATCAGTAGCTTTAATATCTTTACATTCTTGCTTATACTAATGCTTTTTTACATTCTTGCTTACACTAATGCTTTTGCTAAAAGGATTATATTCTTCATTTTTCGCTTTTGATTTGCTCATTAGAGTTGAGATATTTTGATATCGATAATAATTTATTGATATATACATTTTCTACGTCGGTAGTTATTTGAGCTATTCTCATTGATATATTTTTTTGCACTTTGTAAATAGTGATTTATCATTTTCAGTACTTAATTTAAAAAGTGATGTTATTCACTTCTTTGATATCTACCACAAATTTTTTATAATTAAAAATTCTAAAATTATTAGTCTCTCGACTATATCCTAAGCTATTTACTGACCTATCGTAGAGAAAAAGGAGGAACAATTTATTGAACAAATATTTATATTTTACTTTTTTAAATTAAGTTTTTTTTGTAGAAAAGATAAATCAAGTTTATCTGCCATGGTCGGTTCGTGGTTTAAGTGGTTACTTAATATAAATGTTACAAATTAAATAATTCTCATATATGATTGAAAAAGTTTTAAAGTTGATGCTAAAATAAAAAATAAAAATAAATAAAAGTGCAACTATATTTATGTAATTAGGCCAAATTTGGTGTTCTATTCGTGAAAACATAAGGGCCTGCATATAAATTCACCTTATCCCACACAAACCCTGATTAGACCCCAAACGCCAGAATTCGACACGTGGGTTTGTGGTCAACGTTCAATTCTGAGTGAATCATGGAATCCGACCGCGAAAGCATTCCATTATCCCCTATAAATAAAACCTTATGAACCTCCAGAGTAAGGAACGGTATCGAAGGGGCGGGAGGTGATAAAGCCAGATCTCTCAAAAACAAAGAAAAAATTGTAAATTAAAATTCCAAACTGAATCCTATAGATTGTAGGGTATATGATCGTTAATCGATCATTGTTGTTTTCTTTAATTTTCCCGATTTGAAAAGTTAGGAGTTAAAGAGTAGTTCTAAGGTTTCACTGTTCGACGATGAACGCTCAGTCGCAGATGATAAGTCTCTGTTCGACGATGAACGATCAGACGCAGATGATAAATCAACTGTCAATGATGAGCCAGGCGCAGTTAATGAGTCAGCCTCATATTTTGAACTCGAATCCGGCGGTTTTGGTTAAATCGCAGCTTCCTCCTCCGATGATGTTGATAATGAATCAGAGAAGCTATAAGCGGTGGCCGCCACAGCAGCAACAGTCTTCAATGGATCCGAACAAGAAGAAGTTCCAGAATCAACAAAACCACCCTTTGAAGTTCTTCAATAATTTTAACATTAATAATAGCAACTTTATCCCATCGAAACCTCGAAGCAACTGGAAAAGCAAAAATGTCAACAACAACAACAAAGACCAGAGAAGATTGGAGAAGCCTATGCCTAACATTACTAACAACACTGTCTTGGCTGTCGCCAGTCCTAGTGGTTATAAACCCCCTAGCCTGAAAGAACTGCAATGCCAAAACCGAATGAAAGCTCGAAAAAACTACCATCCTAAGAAAAAGTTCAACAACCGGTTTGCTCCTTATGCGCCCAGGAACACTACTTCCTTCATCATCCGTGCTAAAAAAGCTGGAGGAATTGCTTCCTTAGTGTCCCCTTGTCCTGTTACCCCTGCTGTTTTGCCTACTCCTATATTCTCCCCGTCCAGGGAGGTATTGGGTGACATGGCAAAGGAAGAATGGGGTGTTGATGGTTATGGATCCATGAAGGGTTTGATAAGACTGAGATCACCTGGCAATGAATCTGAGGTTCACGATGATGAGGAGGAAGAGGAAGGAAATGGATCCAGTGAGAGTGACTTGGAGGAGCATGTCGAGGTGGAAAGGAGATTAGATCATGATTTGAGTAGGTTTGAGATGATATACCCCACTCATGGAGGTGTTGGTGGGGATTATAGCTACAATAACGTTTTGGAGAATAGGGTAGATGATCAGGATACCCATATAGCGCAACTGGAAGAAGAGAATTTGATTTTGAAGGAGAGGTTGTTTCTAATGGAGAGAGAATTGGGGGATTTGAGGAGGAGGTTGCAGTTCTTGGAGAGGCAGCAAGGTCAGGGTAGTAGTGCTATGGCTGTGGAAGATGTTAATGAGGAGGTTGTGGAAAATGTATCTGAGAATGATGAGAATGAGAGTGATGGAGGATGGGATATTGGTGCTAATGGGAATGAGAATAATAAGGAGGTGATGGAGTATGTTACTGGAACTGGGGAGAATATGAGTGTTAGAAATAATGTCAAGGAGAGTCATGATGTTTGTATCTATTAATGAAGAAATCATGAAGGATAAGATTAAGAATGAAAATGAAAATGCGGGAAGTGAGTTCGTAGTTAAAGATGACATGGTTATGAAAGAAGATGAAGGAAAAGGTGAAGAAGTGAGGAATTCAATTGTAATGGAGAAAGTGACTGCAAAAGAGGAGTTATCCAAATTTCATGGTTTAGCGAATAAAAATGTTCAGGTCCAAGTGGCTGTAGAGAAGGATGAATACAATGATGAAGGATCTAACTTTTTAGAGAAGAACATTGGCGGCGGTGACTAATTTAATAATCCCGCCTTAATGTAAGTCTCTTCTCTGAATAAATAGGTTATCTCTTTGCAATATATGGATAGGTAGCACGGCGTGTAGATGTAGTTTGGTTTTCTTTTTTTTTTTGCTTTGCTATGTTGTTGGTCAAATGGGAAAACAAGGAGGAACTGAACTATTTCCTCAACTTTGGCTTAACAAATGAAGGAAGTAGATTCTGTTTTTTTTTTTTTGGGTTTTGTTTTTTCTGGGGAGTTTGTCGGTTAGGGGCGCTTCTAGCTGGATGGGAAGTTAGTATGGTGGTTCAGTCAGTTAAAAGCATAAACCTATATGTAGCGTTTTTTTTTTTTTTTTTTTATCTGTTCAAACAGAAGCTCAAGCAGTAAGCTGAATCCTTAACTGTGATGGATGGTCTTTTCTTCTTTATAATGTCATAGCACTTTATTTTCTGTATTTGATGTTCTTCTACTATGGAATTAAAATTTTCTACTACAGTTCTTAGTGTATTAGGTTTTTTTATTGAAGAGGGTTACTATTTTTTATCCTCTGCTTGTGTAATTTTTGCTTTTCATTTACTTTATTTGTTCACGAATCATGTAACTTCGCCACTGCCATCGTGGGTATACCTTTACTGTTCTTTACGGTGGTTTCTTTCTGGAATGAACAGTTGTGAGCATGAAGA
>CATIWR010534223.1:0-17543 GCA_949677035.1 Omphalea diandra
TATATATATATATATATATATATATATATATTGTGTTTGAATACTAATTTTGGAAATAACAATAGTATCTTTTGATATATGTCCCTTTTTAGTCATTTGCAGCTTAACAACACTTCAAATAGCAATCTTAAAATATACTACAACACTTCAAATAGCAATCTTAAAATATACTACTCCATTGCCCCCATAATAGTTCAAAATTTGATTTACCAAACAGAAAAAATAAGTTATTGGTACGTTTACATTTAGTGCCTCCCAAAATAGCAATAGTTAAATCAAATAACAATTAGGGCCAGATCAAATAAATTAAGGGCCTGACGAGAGACTTTGGAAGAGGCTTAAGTAAGAAAAACATATTTTTTTTTAAAAAAATATTTCATCATTTTTGCTTTCTTAGCTGCAAAACAATTTATTAAAGTTTTATATTCAAGATGTTTTAGCATCCTACTTTTAATAGATAATATACCTAATTCATTTAATCTATCTTGTGACATTGTTGATCTTAAATAAGATTTTAGTAATTTTCACTTTGAAAAGTTTCTTTCAGCCGAAGCATTTGTTATGTGTATGGTCAATAATATTCTATAAGCAATACATGCATTAAAAAAATCTATTTTGTTAATGTAATTTAGTATCTCAATTGGAGTTTTAGTTTTTATTATCAAAGTTTCTTTTAATACTTTTAATTTTGAAAATAAATCAAGTCTAACAGTATCTGAATATTCATCAAATCTTAACTATATTTATAAATTAAGACAATACTTTTTTTTAGTTCATCCTCTTCTAATGTTTTTAGTATGTTCAAATCAAATCAAAAATCAAAAATATTTTTGTATGCTCTAAATTGTTCAAACCTAATTTCAATAGAAGTAATACAATGATCCATTATATATCTAAAATACTCAACTTCAAAATATTTTTTAGTTGAATGAGTAATCTCGTTATCATTATTTTCATCAAATTATCTTATTTCATGTCTTTCATGAAATGTGAGTTCTATTATCATCTCATTAGCAATTTCTATAGTTGAATTTATAGCAGACTTGAGTTCATTTTCTCTATAAGTTTTTAAATAAGCAATAAATCCTTTCAACTTATAGCTACATCAATATGCATATCTTTATATTGCAAGGTTTACTAACTAAATTTACAACAAACAAAATGTCATACCAAAAATTCATTTAAAGTTAGAACTCAAAATTTTGAATCTCATAGTTTGCTAAACACATAGCCTCACTTTTTATTTTAGGATCTTTACTAGTTTTGCTAGTTGACCAAGAGCATCTCCTATCATTTGAATTTGAAATTTAATTGTTTTAATACTTTCAATTATACTTTTATACTGAGTTTGAAACAAAACATTTAACTAAAAACTTGCATTCCTTATCATGTAAAATTTTTTAACTTTTAGGAGATGATGCAAATGAAGAATATATGCATTGTAATACTCCAAAAAAAAAAAAAAGTATAGGACATGAATTAGCCATATCACATAAAATTAGATCTAAATTATGATAACTATATGGCATATAAAAAAGCTTTAGGATTTATATCTAATAATCTCTTTTACACTCCTTGTTGTTTATCTTTCATATTTGATCTATTATCATAACTTTGTCCTCTTATATCATTAATATTAAATTCATATTTTCTCTAATATATTTCTAAGTTCATCAAAGAGGCTCTTTTCAAAAATATTTTTACTTTATAAGTCATTTGTTCCTGAAGAATTACATCATATGAGTATAATAAAGAAGAGAAGAAAAATATTTAACGTCTTTAATTTTTTTTAATTGTTATAGCTTTGACTTTGAAAGCTAACAATTCGATTAATTGATTTTGTATGGCATATATAACTTAAGAATGAAACTCACCATGTTGAATACGTTTAACATATTCTTGCATTGTTGGATTGAATTTCGCTATTATTTCAATCAAGCCTGGAAATTACCATTGTTTTTCTCATATATCTTTTCTTTTATGCATCAAAAAGCAATATTATTTTTAGTAAGATATTTAGCAGTGGCAATACTCGCTACAAAAAATTACCGAATTAGCAATAAAAAGTTTCATTGCTAATACGGTCAAATTTGTCGCTAATTAACAATGAAAAAATTCATCACTATTGTGCTCATTGCCAATCCAGTAGCGACCAACTTAGAAATCCATTGCTAACTTAGCAATGGATTTTATGGCAGAATTTTTTAGTGTTGAAAATAAATCCATCGCAAATCTAGCAATGGATTGAATTTTCTGTTTCTAAATTTATCTTCAAAATTATAAAATATAAAATTTTTTTGTCACTAATCCATCCCTAAAATTATTTTTTTATAAAAAATAAATATTGATTATTTGTTTTTTAATTTAAAAATTAAAATTAGTACAATTAAAATTAATAAATTCATCATATTAATAATTTGATTATTATAATTAATTTAAATATAAATTATCAATTTATTTAACTTTAATATCAATAAATTATCAATTATTTAAATCTAAATATCAATATATTATCGATTATATAATAAGTAAATCTTAAAAATTTTAAATTAAACATTAACAAGTACAAATATAGATAATAAAATGAAATTTAATTATTTTAAAATTACATAATTAACAACTACACATTTTCAATTAACAAAAAATTAATTATCGCATATTTGCAACTGAAAAATTTTAATTAACATAATAATTAAAAGAGGGAGGATACGTTGATGGCAGACGCAACGAAGGAGGCAGCAGCGAGAAAGAAGGCTGAGGTGGTCACAACAGAGGAGGTGAGAATGAAAGAGGATGAGAAGAAGACAGAGTAAAATGTGAATATATATAAAATCTAGAAACATATCATGTCTTATTAATTTATTATATGGTTAAATAACTCGAAACAATATAAAAAGGCTAATTTATTATATGATTAAATGAAAATATGAAAAGACATAAATTTGATCAAGTAATTGATTATTAAACATGATTACAAGTAAATATGTTTTACAACTTTTACAAATTTTTTATGAAAATAAAAAGTTATCATTTTCTTTGAAAATTAGAAAACGAAAACTGGAATAATTTTCTGTTCGTAAATACACCCTTAGCTTTCAGTGTAACAGCATAACACTTAGTCTTTTATTTTTAAATTTTATTTCTTAATATCAACCATTCACCCTAATATATAAACTAGTTTTAATCATACAAAAAAGTCATAAATGAAGAACATAGTAAATAATAAATAATGTGCTATTATCTTAAAATAAAAATTTAAGATAGACTATATAAGAATAATATAGACTCTAATACATAAACATAAATATTTAATATTTAATCAATAAGTTCAGAAAAGTTACAATATTGGTCATATTCACAGAGCAACTCTATTCATTCATTTTAAGAAATAATTGGCAAGCAACTTAAAAAAATATTTTAAAATTTAATATATTTATAGACTAAGCCTTAAATGATTATATGTCTTCCCCTTTATCCCAAAATGATTGACAAAATTTCATTTTCTTGGGAATTAAGAAAATTAGTTAATTATAGTTATTTTGTATATTTTAACCACTTTCTTTCTAAAATACTCTTATTTATTTTTTTATTTTATCTACATTAATAAAGTATAGTTATTATTGGAACTACAAAAGTGGGTGATAATATCTAAATATTAGTAGTAAAATGACTATTAGAAGTTAAAAAAAAAACTTATTGAAGAGTAATTTTTTTTTCTTTGCATCAAGAATACAAATTTAAAGTAAAAAATATAGGTAGTAATTTATTGATAGTGTAAAAATAGATGTCAATTAATAAGGGTATATTAAAAAATTACTTGGTTAACTATCAACCAAAAAAGGGAATTATCAATAATTTTGGGATGTCCAAAATAAAAATTTTGTCAATCATTTTGGGACGGAGAGAATATAATTTTCTTAATTAATATAAAGTAAGCTATATCTGCTCACCACAAACAAAATTCATTATTTAAGCATACAAAATCTCTATTTCCATTTATGAAAATCACATTCATCAGTGTCCTGTAAATGTTATTCATATTAGTAATGATCTTCAAGATAACAGAAGAGCATGTATTAATAAGTTATTAGCTATGCATAAATTTAATTATAATTTATGAATTTTAAAAAAAATTCTAGCATCACTACACATTCTCTTTTAGGTAGGATATACACATCCAGTAGAATTTTTCTATTTATGAAACTTATAAATGAAAATATTATAGTCTTTCAAAAGTCTATCTCATTTAGGCAGACAAATCCTTTAAACAAAAGCATCTCTGCACATAAATAGTTTATCTCACATGCAATTTTCAAATTAATAAATATAATATCACTCTTTGGACAGATTAATTATATATTATAATTTAAAAATTATTTATTTGCTACAATTAATATTAATCCTATAAAACTCAATGAATATCCCATTTTAGTGGTAATACGCTTATTGACTCATAAAATTTTTTCAGTTAGAGATATTTTAAAAGCTGATGATTAAAATATGTATGAAATACATATATTTATGCATTTGAAGCCCTACAGAAATACTAATCACTAATATGCCTCTATTATTAAATACATGCTATTACGTATAAATCTTAAACCGACTTTTCATATTTAATTTTTATTAAATTCCTCACATCATTTACATAACTTAAGAGTGTATACAATACAGATATTATAAAATAAACATCCAACAAACTAAAGTAATAATCCATAATTCTTAGATGGTTAAATTCGCAATATAAATTTCACTAAACTCAAATTATGATCAACTCACACAAAGCCAAGTAAGTTTACATTCTCCTATTATTCATCGTATATACTATATGTGCTGACTCCTCCAATAACAAAACATAGAACCTCGGAAAATTGTAAAAGCCATATATATGATATTTATTATTCTTTGGCGCAAATTGGCTGATAATTTCTCAATCACACATATTACCAAAAAGTTATAATTAATCTGGAATCAAATAAGACCCACAAAATTAGATCTGAAAAAATACAAAAATAATAAATTTAATATCAAATATATAAAATCTAATTTGATCTGAAATAATTTATTGAAAAAAAAAAAAGAAGATAAACAGTTTGAATCATTTTATTTATTTGATCGATTGTTAGGAATCACTTTATTTAAATTTAAAAAATTTTCTTTTAAAATTATATTATATAAAGATTAATAATTTGAACCAACAAATTAAAGTATGGATTACTTTTTTTTTATAATTATCTCTATATATAAGTATAAAATTTAAAAATTTTATTTTATTATTTTATATACATGATAATAATTTTTTATAGAAGAATAAACAATTATTAAATTAATTATTTAATAAAAATAAAATATTAAATTTATTTATATTTGACTAGTATATATTTTGATTTTTCCATGGTTGATATCTGGTTATGAGTAAAATATTCTTTGAGTAAACTCTCGGTTACTTTTCAATGCATTAAGTCATGCATGTGCAGAACAAAACAAAAAAATTAAACCACGTTCTAAAGAAAAACACTTCTGCTTACTTTTCAACGCGTCACATCAAGTACATTACTTTTTTCTTCATAGACTCTTAATTGTTTGCTATGCTCGTCCACTAAAATATCACAAGCTCACCAAAAGATTTTGGGTCTTAAGTTAAAATTCTCCATTGTAATATGACAAAAAGAAAAAAAAAAAAAATTCAACTCAACACTATACATCTGTAAACTTTATTTATTTAATTTATCTTCACAACCGTAACAGCTTATAGTTAATAATAGCAAAAAAAAAAAAAAAAATGATCCAGCAAAATAATGATACTTAATATCATTAAATGGTCAAAACATTTCATGTTAAAATAAATACGAGTGGTCATGTTTAAAAATCTTGAATAATTGAATTTAAAATCATTGGTTAAACTTATTTTTATCAATTTTTGTAAACATTTTAAATTTTATTTTAAAATAATCTCAACCATTCAATTGAAAATGAATAGTTTAGCTATATAAATATAACTAAGGCCTAAATTTTTGCATGTTAATATAATTCTAACATATGCTTTTAAAATATCAAAGTAGGCCAAAACTATAAAATTGAGATTAATATTAGTCTAACATGCATTTTTGTTTAAAATAAATAATAACGTAATAAGTTTGTGAAATATATAAATATAAAAGATATATTAATCAAATTTTATCATTTTTTATATATATTTCACAATAAATTATACCATAAATATATGGATCGGACTAACATTACACTTAATTTCATAGTTGCAGCTTATTTTGATAATTGTTAAAGTTTAGGTCAAAATCATATTGATTTATAAAAATTTAATTTAAATTATCATTAGATCTATAATTAATTATATTTATCAAAACATAAGAGGTTACAAATCCATTTCCTGATTTTGATAATGATTTAGAAAGATTGTTCATACTTGAATATCAACAACTAATCCATCTGTGTGTTACAAGATTGCATTCGCTTCTCTCTGCGCAGTCTCACAAATGCTAATCCATCTGTGTGTTTATTTTTCTGAATCTTACATACGTAACTTCAATGCTATGATTCTAATACGGCGCCGTTTGACTTTATTTACTTCATAATCAAACATCTGACGCCGTTGTTTTTTCTGGCTTTATTCAAGCTGCTGTGTATGGAATAGGAACTAACACTAGCTCATGTTTTCTTCTGACTCCAGCGCCAAAATGCTCCGTCATATCTAGACTTTCTGGATTCGATCCATTGGGAAGCTTCCAATCAAAATGATACAGAAGCTGAGCAAGTGCAAGCTCAACATTAGCTATGCCAAACACTATGCCTGGACACATCCGCCTTCCAGCACCAAATGGGATATATTCGAAATTGTTCCCCTTGTAGTCGATCGTACTATCTAGAAATCTCTCCGGATAGAATGTCTCAGGTTCATTCCAATAATTTGGATCCCTTGCTATGGCCCATGCATTAACAATGACTTTTGATTTGGCTGGTATTTCGAACCCATCAATCTCACATCTTTCTCTACATTCTCTTGGAAGTAGTAGAGGGCCTGGAGGACGCAATCGCAGAGTTTCTTTGATAACTGCCTTCAAATATTTCAGTTCATGAAGATCTGTTTCGTCCACGTTTCCTTTCTTACCAACTACCTTCCTAACCTCTGCTTGAGCTTTCTCCATCACTCTTGGATGCCTCACCAATTCGGACATAGCCCATTCTGTTGTTGTTGATGATGTCTCACTTCCAGCAACGAAAACATCCTGAAATAGAATTAACAAGTAGCATATTTAGAATCAGAAACAATAGTTTCCCTTCTGGAAATACGAATAAGGAAGTATAGTAATACTAACCAAGATAACTGCTTTCATTTGGACAGTTGTCAGTGGAAATTCAAGGTCTCCCTCCTCTTGAATTCTCAAAAGAACATCAACAAGATCATCTTCTCTGCCCTTGTCGTCAGCTTTCATGCCTGTTTTCTTCCTCTCTCTGTGATCATCAATGATGTTTTGAATTATCCTGTCCACTTCTTTTTGCAGCCTCACAAGTTTAGACTTTATCCCACTGATCAAATGGAGGAATTTAATGGAAGGAAAAATATCTGCTAAACTGAATCCTGACATTGCCTCAATAATTTCCTCAACAAGAGGTATGAATTCGTCTTTGTCTTTGCATTTCGTACCGAATGAAGCCAGAGCAGCTATGTCATAGGTTAGAGCAAATAGATGTTTGCTTAAGTTGAATGGCTTTCCTGAAGAAGAAGAAATTTTGCTAATCAGCTTTGATACCTCCCCTTCTCTAATTGATCGAAATGATTGCACACGCTTTGCGCTGAGCACTTCCAGTACGCTAATTTTTCGCAGCTGCCTCCAGGAATCAGAATATGGCCCAAATGCAATGTCAGAGTAGTCATAAGAAACGACACTAGCACCTGAAACAAAGGGTCTTTGAGCAAAGATACAATCATGTGTCTTCATGACTTGTTTAGCAGCTTCTGGAGACGAAATGATAATATTGGTGACTTCACCAAGCTGAAGATGCATAATACTTCCGTATTCCTTCGCCAAATCTCGCAGGCGGCGATGGGGAAGAGAGCCGATAAGTTCATGCATGTTTCCAATCAGAGGTAGCTTGGTTGGTCCTGGTGGTAGTTCTGGAGTGGAGTGGTTGGTTTTCGATCTTATTGGAAATGGAAAGGAAAGGAGTTTCTGTAGATCCATGATGATGAAAATGAAGGAGAGGCCTATGGCTACTTTGGCGAGTGCTCCTCGCATTTATACAGCTTGCAAAGTGATGAACCTGCCTTTCTTTTATTTTCTTTTTCTTTGTTTTTTTTTTTTTTACTTCCCACCTTTCTTGACAATTTTTTTTTTTTTTTTTTGTTTTTGTCATAAGGCGGTCTTAAATGGCGGTGGAAAAATTAGGAACTGAAGTTAGACTAATGATGGTGGCTGGCTGAAGTTGTGAGAAGAAACTGAACTTGACACGTTGGTTTTCCAGCAATTTTCACGCTTAAAACGATGTAGTCTCAACATTTAATTTCATATATTATTTCATTTTTAATTTAAGTACGAAAAGAAGAGTAAAATATAGGTTCATAATATTTCATGTTTTATTAAAAGGGATATATATATATATATATACACACACACTAGAGTAAAAAATTAGTGTTTAAAAATTTAATCACTAATCTGTCACAATTTTTCCATTTAAATAATTTAAATTTTTTATTTTAAAATCAAAAAATTAATAAAAAAATTTTGTTGCTAATTTGTTGCTGAATTTTTCTCAAATAATTCTTAAATTTTATTTTAAAACTAAAAATCACTGTTAAATTTGTTCTCAAATAATTTTTAAAATTTTATTTTAGAGTAAAAAAATAGTGAGTAAAAAATTTCGTTGCTAATTAGCGACAAAATTAAATCGGTCACTAAATTTTCTCCCAAACAATTCTTAACTTTTCATTTTTTAGCTAAAAAATTAGTAACAAAAAATTTCCTTCCTAATCCTTGCTAATTAGTGATGAAATTAAATTTGTCACTAAATTTATTACTAAATAATTCTTAAATTTTCATTTTAGAGCCATAAAATTAGTGATAAAATATTTCATCACCAATTAGTAACAAAACTAAAATTCATCGCGAATTATTTTTGGCACCATATTCACACTAAATTCTAGCAACAAGTTCAAAATCCATCACAAAGTGTTTTATGTTTTTCCGTTAATATTTCGTCGATATTTTAGACGTTTTTTGTAGTGATTTCTTAATAAAACTTTTTTCGATGATCTTTATATATATATATATCTTTTTTTTTTTTGCTTCTTATTTATAAATCGATCTAACTACTCATTCTAGTGATGTGTTTATAGCTTGTTTCATGATTTTTTAATTTTTTTTATTATTTTATTTACATGATAATAATTTTTAATAAAAGAATAATTAATTATTAAATTAGTTATTTAATAAAAATAAAAATATTAAATTTATTTATATTTGACTAGCAAATATTGATTTTTCCATGGTTGATACCTGGGTATGAGTAAACTATTCTTTGAGCAAACTCTTGGTTTGTTCAATGCATCAGGTCATGCATTTGCAGAGCAAAACAAAAAATCAAACCCCGTTCTAAAGAAACACACTAGTGTTTACTGTTCAATGCATCACATCAAGGCCACTTTAATTCTTTGCTACACTCGTCCACTAAAATATCACAAACCCACCAAAAGATTTTGGGTCTTCAGTTCAAATTCTACGTTGTAATATGACAAAAAGGAAAAAAAACAAAATAAAAAAAACACTATACATCTTTGAACTTTATATATTTAATTTATCTTCACAACCGTAATAGCTTATAGTTAATAATAGCAAAAAAAAAAAAAAAAGAATCCAGCAAAATAATGATACTTAATATCATTAAATGGTCAAAACATTTCATGTTAAAATAAATACGAATGGTCATGTTTAAAAATCTTAAATAATTGAATTTAAAATCATTGGTTAAACATATTTTTATCAATTTTTGTAAACATTTTAAATTTTATTTTAAAATAATCTCAACCATTCAATTGAAAGTGAATAGTTTAGATATATAAATATAATTAAGGCCTAAATTTTTGCATGTCAATTGATTTTAACTTATACTTTAAAAATATCAAAGTAAACTAAAATTATAAAATTGAGTATAATATTAGTCTAACATGTATTTTTGTTTTAAATAAATAATAACGTAAAAAAGTAGAATTGAGAAATATATAAATATAAAAGATATATCAATCAAATTTCATCATTTTTATATAGAAATTTCACTAGAAATTATACCACAAATATATGAACTGGACTAATATTGCACTTAATTTTATAGTTCTAACTTATTTTGATAATTTTTAAAGTTTAGGCCAAAATTACACTGATTTATAAAAATTTAAATTTAAATTACAATTAGGTCTATAATTAATTATATTTGTCTAAACATAAGAGGTTACAAATCCATTTCCTGATTATGATAATGATTTAGAAAGATTGTTCATACTTAAATATCAACAACTAACTAACTATTTGTTTCAAATTCAACATCTAAGTAAGATTGTTCATAGAATAATAATTACTTAGTTGTTGATATAAATTTATGGTATTATTCAATATAAATTGCTCAATTTTATTTTAAATTTTATGGTGTTATTCAAAAAAGATAAATTGAGCTTAACACCATAAATTCATTAAATATTACTATTTAATACTTCAATTTATCTTTAGGAAGTATTCAAAAAAAAAAGGTGGTGATATTGAAGTATTGATCACTGGCAAAGATTGGTGTAATAAAGATGGCTTGCTGGTAACAAGTAAGCAATAATTCGGATAGTGAGAAATATTTTATATATATATATATCCACGGAAAATAAAAAAGATTTTTTGAGAAAGAAATGACAATTCTCGTTTCCTTTTCAATGCATCACATTAAGCCCATTAATATTATGACCCCATTTAGACTTTGAATGGATAGGTTCATAACCTCAAAAATTCAGTAACAACTCTATTTCATCTCATTTTCAATGAATCTGTAATTGTTGAATTATTAGACCTTTATAAGAATAATAAATATCATGTATCATGATTTATATATATAATAAAGTTCATAATATGTATCATCAATCAAATATTGAAAAATATAGATTCAATCCCTACAATCCATATTAGCATGATAAAAATAAACAAATTATAGTAGTAAAAAGAAGTAGATAATTGTGTTACAAAAGTATGTAGTCTTTATATTTTATGAGAAAAAAATCGAATATAAGTTGATGAAAAAAAATAAAAAAATCAATTAAGTATCTAAATTGGATAGTTTGATAGACTAAAAATCTAATAATAATAATAATAATAAAGTAATTACTTTCAGCCTATATCTAATAAACTAACTAATTTTATAATTTACATTATATTTATATTTTAAAGATATTTTATAGAGAATTTGATTTGTAAATCAAACCCATTTTCAATTTTATAAATACCAATTAAATGACATTACTAACTAATCAAGAAAGTGGGATCTCTTGTGCCACGTACAAAAAAATCAGATGACTATTATTACTAATGTGACAAAAATATTTGGTTTCCTGTTCATTCAAAAATCTTGTCAGATTTAAAAATAGTTGAAGGACCAATTATTTTCAGGGCAATAAGTCAGGGCCTATGACCGCTCGTAAACTGATGCGCCAGCCTGTTTTTTCTCTTCTTTTTATTTTTTTTCTTCCAGCCTTTCCTGACTGTTTTTTTTTTCTTTATTGTAATAGACAAATCAGCGGTGTTTGCGTGCCAAATATTTTATTTAGTATTTGAGCTATAGAAGACAAAAACCATCAAGTGAAGTTTGACGCATTAATATATTAAAATTCCGATCAGATTCATCAGTTAGATTAATTAAATTGAAAATTATATCATTGAGTATTCTATTAATTTTAGATTAATTTTTATAATATTTTTAAAATTTTTAAATTATTATAAATATATTTTTATTTTTAATATATTTTTATTTTTAAAATTATTTTAACTATATTTATTAAATTAAAATTCAAAAAGAAGAAAGATTGATAGGCAAAATTTTTTTTTTAAAAAAAAAAAGGTAAAGAAAGGGAGAATCTTTAGTAATAAGAGAAAATATTTTTTAATTTAAAAAATCTTAAATAAGTACAAAATAAAAAATAAAAAATAAAAAAGATTTAATGTATGTGGTACTTAATATTTAATTGTATTTTCGTCTTTGCTTAAAATATATATTTTTTTGTTTCACAAAAATAAATTTACTTCTAATTTTATATAAATTAAAAAATTAATTACTATGATTAAAATAATTAATTTATATTATTTTAATTATAATTAAATAATGATAATATATATTTATTGATAACAAGATAATTAAATAAGCACATATCAAATAATTAATAAACTAATTATACTATAATCTCAAACAAAAAATAAACTATAATTTGAGATAAATGAAAATTAAAAATAAACTTATTTTTATGGGGTGAGTGGAATATCTTTTTTAATAGAATAGCGCTATTTGACTCAAATTGAGACATAATAAATGTGTCTCAAATGGTAATCAATATATAATTAATTTTAATTTTAAATTTAATTTTAAATAAGTGTGTCATTTGTCAAGTAATAATATTAGCAATATAGTATTTTTTTCACAAGTAATAGTATAATATATTTTTACTTTATCATATGAGAAATAAGTTAATAATTAAATATTAAGTACTATTTGATAACCCAATTAAGCACTTAAAAGTAATATTTTAAGCACTTATTCTTTTTAAATTTGTTTGATATGCTTTTTTTTTTTTATCTATTACTTAAAGAATTTAGTTCAATTAGAATTCTCTTAAAATAATAAATCACAAATTTTAACTTAAAATTATCACTTAACACACTCATTCAATAGATATTATATTTTTATCAATGTGACCTATATACCCTTAATATATCAATCAATTTTCCTTTGAAAACATCTTTATCTATACGTTTTATTCATAACTCTAATGGTTTCACGTTGAAACAAAAAAAGAAGAATTCCATTCCTCCTTGTGCAACAACGTGGAGGAGAACAAATTGAGAAGGTTTATACAATCTATTTAGAGCATCATTACCAGGTCTTTTCCGTTCCTCCTTTTTTTTTTAGTCCAAATTTAAGTTCATTGTATTAGTAATCGTTGGGGAAAACTAGTTATTTTCTATTCAATAATATTAATAATTGTTGATTATGCTAGCTTGATGACGAGCAGTGATTTGCTCATAAAGATACATATATGACCCACAAAGCTTAAAGCCAAATTCACCCAAAAAAATAAAAAAAAAACAATAAAGGAGCCCTGAGAATTGGGAATCTTCTTGTGCTACTAAGCTTTAACGAAGTGGGTAGGAAGGTGCGAAGATTCCAGCTATTAGTACACATATTTTAGAATAAGAATTCTTCTGGGTTTTGATTATCTATCGTATTTAAGTTCCTTAAGACTACTCAAATTTCGATCAAAATATAATGGAATAATTCAATGTTAAGGTTTTTAAATCACAAGGACCATTCATCTTTATGTCCATTTTTTCCATCTATTGGGTTTATTTCACCTCTAACCATATATATATATATAATGGACAGCTGCCAACTGTCCTATTGTCTTGGCTCCGTCGCAAGGAGAGGCTAGGCAAAGAATTAAAGGCTGTAGCGAGCAACCATCTGGTAGGTTGAAAGAAAACCCGAAGGCTACACAGAGTCTTTGAATCGGGCTATGAGCTTCTAGGCAAGACTGCACCATCAATATAAAGGCTCTATTTATTTGCCTTCTTTGTCCTTCTTTTTCTCTGCAAACCTCTCCTTATCAGTTAAGTGATTTCATTCCTTACCTGAAGTTATCTTCCTTTTCACATTCTGGCTTTGCATGATCTTGGATTTAAGTTCTGGAATGCACACACGCGCACACACACACAGAGACTCATTTTGTAGGATGATATATGGAGAGAGTTAATTGAAATTTTTTTGTTAATATAGTAGATTCCTAGTCGCTTACCAGCTGACACATGCAGTGTTTCAGTTTTTATTATGTAGGAACAAGTTTTAAGTCTCCTTTTCATGGTCCATATTCTACACCATAAACAAATATAATATAATATATTACTATATTTGGGATGCCCTAGTCCTAGCACTCTTAAATAAAACTACCACTTACTATATTTCCCTCTTGCTCCTGAATTTGAATTGTATTTTTTCTTTATTTGGATTAATTACTTTTAAATTTTGGTACATGTAAAATCATTTATTATTATTTCTATTTTCTAACTATTTAAATATGTATACTTTCTTCATATTATGTGTAGGAATGGCCTCCAATAATAATAGTAGAGCTAATTGAAAAGATCTAAAGTTAGTAAAATTTTTTCTTGATCCATGCATTGAACAAGTGAATCAAGTTGGTAAACAAGGAAGTAGTTTAAAGAAAGAGTCATGGGATAAGTTAATAAAAATATTTGAAGAGAAGAAGAACTTAAAATTGAATGGACTTATTTGAAGCAGAAATGCACTGTATGGTCAAATCTAATAGAAAAAAGTGGGCATGGATACGATCCTGTAACAAATATTTTTAATTAGACTATTGACAAATGGGATGACTACTTAAAGGTATTATTTTCTTTTAGATGTATATTTTATGAAAGCTTAATAATTATTAAAAATATTTAACTATAAAATTATTCTGCAACAGAGTTTCAGAAGCAAAATAATTTTGATTTGTTGGATTGCAATTTGCATATGAAATGAAAGCCTAATTTGATGGTATTACAATATTTGATGGTATTACAACAACTGGAAAAAAAAGGTTGGGTTCCTTCTAAAGGCGCTATGTCCTTTAAGAAACCATATTTGTGGATGGGTCTGGGTCTTCATTTAATAATCAATCAGTACCAGAGGATTCATACATGCCAATTGATCTATATTTTAATATTTCAAGTCCAAATATGGAAGATAATTCAAAAAGACATGAGTAACGTCAAAAAAAGAATAAGGCAGATGATATTGATGATCAATTGATGGCAGTTCTTAAAACATTAGGAAACTCTGATGGATGCAGTATATAAGAATGCAATAAAAAGTTGGATAAGTTAGAGGCATTAAAAGTGGATAATCCTCTGTATCTTGCTGCATGTAGTATATTTTGTGAAAACAAGTCATATGGAGAGCAATGATGGTGCTCAGTCAAGAGCCAGAAGAAGTTAGGATCAAGTAGAATAAAATATTGCTAAGAAGTTAGGCTTCTTTTAAATTTTAATTCTTTTTCTTAGGTCAATTAGTTAGGTTAGTTTTCTAAAATAAACATTAGCTTCTTTATTTCTAATGTATTTGTGAACTTTTTACAAATATTATTACTTTACTTTGATTGATTTTGGAATAGAATAATTTTTTTTATTGTGATCTATAATTCAATGTACTTTATACGTTATCTCATACAATTTTTAAGATTTTATTATTATAAATATGTTAAAGAATGACTTATATGTCTATTCGTTTGAAATTTATTGACAGAATGTTGAATGGGAAATAAAGAAAAAGCTTAAAAATTATAGCATTACCTTTTATAATGAAGAAGATAAGAAGAAAACATGCAGGGAGAAGGCCAGATACTGATTATTCTCTAAATGGATATGGATATGTACAAGAAATACTTTTTGGAAATCCAGCTCATTGTCTTGAAATTTTAAGAATGAAAAAAGAAACATTTTTAAAAATATGTGGTTACTTTAAACATCAAGGTTGGTTAAAAGATAGTTGTTACATTAAGGTAGAAGAAAAAATGACAATGTTTATGATGACTTTAAGTCATAATCTTCATAATCATGTTGTCAAGCGAAGATTCAATCATTCACTACTTACCATACATGTTTATTTTCATGAAGTTCTAAGAGCAATGCTATATTTTGCTAAAGAAATGTTGGTGCCAACTACATTCAATCCATATCTAAATAAAGTTAAGCATTATCGACGACTTTGACAAGCATTTTAGGTAATACATAAATTTATGAATATAATAATATTTATTTATACATATTTAATAAAATTTATATATTATTTTTAAAAATTAATAGGGCATTATTGGTATGTTGGATGGGACTCTTATTCATGTTGTCATACCACCTGACCAACAAACAGTATATCTAGGACATGCAAGGGGAAATTGCTACCAAAATGTACTTGTTATTTGTGATTTTGATTTGATTTTTACATTTGTTTGGGTTGGATGGTAAGGAGTAGCACATGATTCAAGGATATTAACAGAAACTATGCGTAATCCTTCAAATAATTTTCCTTTTCCTCCACTAGGTAAGCTTTTTTTTATTGAAATACCTTCTAATTATATATTACATGCATTTAAATTTAGAAAAATGTTCTAATCCATGGTCTATTTTATGCTATGTCAGATAAATATTATTCATGTGATTATGTATATACAAATACTAGAGGATTTATGGCTCCTTGTCGTAATACAAGATATTAGTTATTTGATTTTCAAAATGGTCGTCATCCTAGGACGAAAGAAGAAGTATTTAATCATGCAGGTGCAAAATTAAGGAATGTGATTGAATGATCTTTTGGTGTTCTAAAAGCAAGATTTTCTATTTTGAAGAAAATGGCAGCATATCCCTTTTCAGTGCAACGAGATAGTATAATTTCATGTATTGTCATACATAACTATCTTCGAAGAACAATTGTTACATATGGTTTCTTTGAGCAATTTGATAAAGAGAACCCGATATTTCAAAGGTCTGTTAATAACATAAATTCAACTAACATTGAAAGAGGTATGCAACCACTATCAAATTAGATATTCATGGTTAATTTGTGAGATCAATTACAAATGAGTTTATTCATATTTGAATTTTAACTTTCAACTATATTTTTGTACATGTTAATTTTCATAATTTTTATTGTGAATTTTACTTTTTAAGCATTTATAATAACTCATGTTCTTCATATTTATATTTATATTTATATTGAGAGTTTTGTTATTTTAGTTTAATATATTAATTTACACTTTCATTAATTTAGAACTATATCAATATTTTAGTTAAAATATTTTAATTCTTTAAGTAATTTTAAATTCTTTTTTTTGATTTTGTAAAATATTAGATTAATATGACAAGGATAAAATTGTTACTTGATAATTTTAAGTATTTCGATAACTATAATTATCAAACAAATTAGTTAGATTCAACACTTAATTTTCAGTTCATACCAAATAACTATACAGTTAAAAATTTTCAGCATTTAAATCATTCAGTGCTTAAAATTTAAATGCTGAAAATTTATCTCTTAAATTTTCAACACTTAATTTTTAGTTTTAACAAACACTACCTTAGTTTCTTTAATTAACTAAAAAAATAATATATATATATATATATATATATATATATATATATATATATATATATATATATATATATATATATATATATATATATATATATATAAAATAAATAAAAGTTTTATAAAAGTGTCTGTGTGTATTTCTATAA
>CATIWR010534230.1:0-12946 GCA_949677035.1 Omphalea diandra
TTTAACACCTTGGATCTTAGATTTATTTCCTTCTATTAATTTAGGAAAATTCTAGCGAAAATCATCATTAACAATCTCTTTAATATTATCTATTTCATTGATTTATATCAGATTAATTGAAAATATAAAAATTAGCAATTATAGTATAAAATTATTGTAATAAATACAATAAAAATTAAATTTAAAAATAAAGATTTTATATAATTTTTTAAATATTAAAATTCAAAATGATAATGTGGACTAATCAGATAAAATAGTATTAAAAATGAGTATTAATAATAATTGTTAGTAGTATTTCTCATTAATTTAACTCCAACTTTTTTTATAATTATTGCCCACCATATTGATATTGCTCATTTTTAAGAACTGCTGTTAATGTAGATAATCAAAATATCAATCGAGTTCAAATCCGAGGTGGAATTTGAGACGTATAATCACTAAGCTAAGTTACAGATAAATAATATGATATTTGGTGACATCAAATCAGTTATGAATAAGGATTATTTTAATTAAAATAATATCACATAATTAATAATTGCTATAATATAAAATTACCTATGTTTTTATTTTAAAATAAAAAAAATTTAAGATATAAATAATTGTGTCAGAATACAAATTCAACATCAAACTTAAAATCACATATACAATCCAAATCTTATGCTATATCAATAATCCGTTTCTACAATTATTGGTGTGTCCAAAAATCCAATTATATTATACATATCCATAAAATATCCAAAAACCGATCCAACAAAATTTTTTTTTCTGATTCATGTATATATATATATATATATTATTTATTTATTTATTTAAAGAAAAAACCCAATAACAACAGGAGGCGATTTTCTACTAAAATACTGATTATTCTTTAACCGGAAACGTTGTTTCTCCTATAAATACGAGCCCCTTCTCTTCCTTTATCCTCTCTCTGTATTCTCCACCGTTTCTCCCTCGAAACGGCCCACTCGCTTTCTCTCTCTAAAAAGTATTATAATAATATAATAATAGTATCTTCCATTATGGCGTCAGTAGTGTCTAATGGCGGCTCCACCTCATCTCTTATCGTTAGCTTCGGCGAGATGCTGATCGACTTCGTGCCCACCGTCTCCGGCGTGTCCCTTGCGGAGGCTCCGGGATTCCTCAAGGCTCCCGGCGGTGCTCCAGCCAATGTTGCCATCGCTGTCTCGCGCCTCGGCGGTAAATCCGCCTTCGTCGGCAAGCTAGGTGACGATGAGTTTGGCCACATGCTTGCTGGGATCTTGAAGCAGAACCGCGTGATCTGCGACGGTATCAACTTCGACGAGGGAGCCAGAACTGCTCTTGCCTTCGTCACCCTACGCGCCGATGGGGAGCGTGAGTTTATGTTCTACCGGAACCCCAGCGCCGACATGCTGTTGAAGCCTGAAGAGCTTAATCTCGAGCTTATTAGATCTGTAAGTAATAATATAAAAATACCTTTAAAAATCAAAATTTCTGTTACTTGTCACGCGCAGTAAGTGCGCGTAGGTGCCACGGCAGCCTTATAATTAAGGTTGTGTGGCCCGCTTATATCTAGAGATCTACCAATGGTAAGAATACACAGATTCAGATCTCTCGCTTTCTAATGTTAAGAAAAAAATAATTTCCGATTTTGAAGCATGGATTTTAGGAGGAAGGAGCTGCTAATGTCACCGCCGGTGACGTAGCCTGAGATCTCTCGGGACTCACTGGGTCCCACTCATGAATTGTTTTTTAAAAAAATATGTTCTACTCTTTATTTGTTTTCGAGTTCCACCTTAATTTGGTGTGTGGCGTCGCAAGATTGTAATTTTTTTTATTGATTTGAGGGCAGCTTAACATGAATTAGAGGATTCTAAAAAAAAAAAAAAAGGTATAGGAATGGTACACGTGCCAATTGAACAGTCGAGTGGAGTCCGATATGCTTGTTAATGTCCAAAAGCTATTGATTTAGTTTACGATTTCATAGAACGGCAGAGCAACGGTGTCGCTATGTTCGGTAACGCGCCGTGCCATCTCGTCTACGCGCTTTGATTGAGCCTTTTTCTTAAAAAAAAAAAAAATCAGGAGTTGAGACTTTGATCATATCGACGGCTGATTAGAAATTCGTTGGTTTTGTACAGGCCAAAGTGTTCCATTACGGATCTATAAGCTTAATAGTGGAGCCATGCAGATCAGCGCACCTGAGGGCCATGGAAGTAGCAAAGGAAGCAGGTGCTCTCCTCTCCTACGACCCAAATTTGAGGCTTCCATTATGGCCATCTCCTCAGGAAGCTCGTGAACAGATAATGAGTATTTGGGATCAGGCTGACGTTATCAAAGTTAGTGATGTGGAGCTTGAGTTCATCACGGGAAGTGATAAAATTAATGATGCTGATGCCATGTCTCTTTGGCACCCTAACTTGAAGCTCCTCTTGGTCACTCTTGGTGAAAAGGGCTGCAGATACTACACCAAGGTAATTTTTTACTTTCGTTTTGCTTTCCTAATTTTTTTGTTCGGTGTCCAAATCTGACTTTCGGCTTTATTGGGTTATTTTGGTTGGTGGCGTATTTCATGGTGTATTTATTAATGTTACTTGGCAGCGCGTGGGACGTCTATGTTATTTGGTCATCTGTATTTGGATTCTTATTTTTTAAGAGGAATAACATATATTTTCGAGGTCCCATGCATTGGCCGCGTTTTGGCCCTTAATCTTATAACCATTGGGCATATCAGAATTTAAAGTCTCGATTTTTCTAACTTTTTAGCAAATCGTCAGCACCCATTTATCCGAACATATATTTATATTAGTCTCCAATATCTGTGTTAGTATAATATAAATTAAACATATATATGACATTGTTTAAACGTTACACATGCATATATGTCTATTATTTCTTTGGCGTGGAATAATGTCTATATTTTTCGAAATTTTTAGCTAACTTATATCAGGCATCAGTTTGTGTCTTGTTATGTATATTATTAAATATTGTTTAAAAACCACTATTTACCCAAAAGCCTCAACCACCACCTTGTTTATTTTTACATGGTGGTGGGTGGGTCTTTGGCCCACCTTTGATAGTGCAGTGATTATATCCTATAGCATACGGCTTTGGCCATCATAAGTCAGCATTAAACTTTAAATAAAATATTAGAAACTTGCCTAACTTTTAATATAATAGGTGCCTTTCATAATTATTTCATTTTAAAAGAAAACAATTCTTCTTTATTTTATTGACAAAAGATTTTGATAGTTAATAAAGAATCATAAAAAAATTTTGATAGGTCAAACGAAAAAATCATTACGCTTTACAAAAAAAAACGTGCACATTTTTTTTTATGTGGAGTAATTACTTTAACATAAAAGAAAAGAATTTAAAAAATTATTATACTTGATGAAAATTTGCATATTATTTTCGATTTTCATAAAATAATTATTCAATCTAAAATTATAATAGATTAAAGAAAAAATTCATTATATTTTATGAAAAACAAGCACACTATTTTTTTAACTTAAAAAAGTCAGTATACTTGATGAAAAATTAGCACATTATTTTTGTTTTCTGTAAAATAATTATTTAACATATAAAGAAAATGTTATTATGCTTCATGAAAATATAAATATATTATTTATTTTCTTAAAAGTAATTATTTAACATAAATGTGCTTATTTTTTGTGAAGTATAATGATATTTTCTGTTAACTTATCACAAAGTAAAATTACTTTGTTTTAAAACAAAATAATGTGCCTATTTTTTATGAAGTATAATAATTTCTTTCATTAACTTTATCACAACTTTTTGTTAATGAAACAAAGTAAAATTACTTTGTTTTAAAATAAAATAATTATAAAAAACACCCTGAGGTCATATTATGTTCCCGATAAATTTCATCATCAGCTTATTAGCATATATCTTCTGTGGAATTCTTTTTGCCTCCAATGAAGAATGACTGTCTATAGATTGATTTGGGCTCTGTTATTATCATGATATTTACATTTTGATTGTACTGAGAATAGCAAATAGTAACTGTCTCTGAGCACGGGTAATGTTCTGGATACCTATGACTTAGGCACTGAATCATCAAATGGTGATGTACTGGAAATTCTAAATGTTGATTTATACTAGTAGTCTGAAACTCTATAAATTGATTAGAGAGCTAACTCTTTTATTGCGCTTAGACCAAACATGCTTTATATATTAAAACAGTTAAAGTAGTAATCCTGAGAATTAAGTAATAGACTTTGGGTTGGTGGTCATCATGTTTGCTTGGAAAATATTAGACTTGGGTGATTTGTCTAACTAATCAAATTTTCATTTGGTTGTTGAAATACAGAATTTCCATGGATCAGTGGATGCTTTCCATGTTAACACTGTGGATACAACGGGTGCTGGTGATTCATTTGTAGGAGCTCTATTAACCAAGCTTGTGGATGATCATTCTTTACTTGAGGTAATTAAACAGTGAACACTAGTTTTCAACAAAAACATTATCGTTTATTTTATCATATTTTACGTTTTCTAAGTCACTTGCTGAGCCATCTACATATTTATTCTGATTTAGAAGCGCCATTAATTGCTACAACCATTCCTGGCTTTGCTAAATAATATCTTTAATTTCAGGATGAAGCGAGGCTGAGAGAAATGCTTACATTTGCAAATGCATGCGGAGCCATTACTACCACCAAAAAGGGTGCCATTCCTGCCCTTCCTACCGAGTCCGATGCCCTTGCCCTCATCAAGATTTCAAAATAGAAGACTTGATATCATTTGCCTTTTTTTTTAAAAAGAAAAATTTTCCCCCGCGTTTCTTAAGTTTTTGCTTTCCAATTTTAGTTTTCCTTCATTAGGAGGGGCTGGCAATTTAATTGAAGAAAGAGGTTTTCAATCTCAGATCTTCAAATTTATATCGTAAATGTAATGATAAGACATTTTTGTTTTAAGGTCTGGCCCAATAAAGTTTTCCTGTCTTGTGTGAAGAAGTTATTAAATTGTGTTAGTTGAGTGCATCAATTATCATTAAAATTTTGCAAAACCATTTAATTTAATGTTCATGAAAGGAACACGAGACATAAAAACCATCTTACTACAAAGAGAGAAATATTATTGATAAATTTTGGTCCATTTGTGTTGTTGAGCGAGTGTATCGTGGATCACATTCTTTTAGACAAGTATCTCAATCAATGCCATTCACACTCCCTTTGCCTTGATTACAAACCCAACGCTAAAAAAAGACCTACACGCATAGGAACCAGAACAAAAGAAGGCAGCGAAGCTGCGGCCATAGGATTTTAAATTATCTTTTGATAGAGATTTCCTAAGGAAGTTCAAAGCAAGCTGTTTTTGACCTATGTAAACTTGAAGGTTATATGCGGATTCCCCATCTGAGGTCTATCTTGAATTCTGTTACAATTGAATCTAAGCTCACATTGTTGCATAAAGCAAAGGTATTACGAATTTCCTTTTACATATATATATATATATATATATAGCCAAGATAAAATGTTGATGTGGCAAAATTCGTTTGAATGATTATATATATATATATTGATATGTCAAACCATTGCTAAATCTTAAATGTACATTTACATGAAATTTTGTATATGACTTTACAATAAATATAAGAATTAATCTTAATATTTTAAGCATTTTCATTTATTGTTTTAATTTAATATTCATTAATTTTAAAATTCATGTACATGTATTTCATTAATAATTTATTTTTCTTCTTTTTAAATATTTTTAAATGTATTCACTATATTATTTATCATTAAAAAGTAACTAAATAATGTATTTTTTTTTTATAGTTATATTATCTATTTTATTTTTATTAAATATTATTAATAATCACAAAATTTACTAATATATTAAAAATTTAATCAAATATTTATTTAAAATATAAACAGATGGGGGGTCTTGACTGATTTCAAATAAAGCTTGGGGTTGGAGGACGCTGCTTAAAGCGGTGTGCATTCCATTCTTATGGAACTAATAGCATAATGAACTAAGAAGCTAGCAACATTCAAGTTCTCCTGCTGCAAGGGGTTTTTTAACCGTCTAGCAGGCTATCTCTCAACCAGTAATAGTGTCCTGCCGAAAGTGTTTCTTGAGACCAGCCCACAATTAGGCCGTGGATCGCCTCGTTTCTGGATCGAGTAAGGGAAGTTGGTGAAAGCATGGCGAATCAATTATTCAATAAATAAATATGCGCCAGGAAAGTGGAAGTTTATATTACTGGAGTTTATTCATCTCTCGTAAAGCATTGAGGAGGAGCACATCTGGGAAGAATACTAGGGCAAAGTCAGCATCCTCACACAGATGCATTGATATGCAAAAACACCACCGCTAAATTTTATTAACAGCATGACTGCAGAGAAATAACTGTAGGCTCTTAAATTGTTGAGGGTGTCCTGCCCCATCCGACCAAGTATACGGATGAATAAAACTTCATTTGAGTAAAAATTTGTAATCCAAAATGCACTTCTAAGTTCTAAAGTACACATTTATGTAATAAATTCAGGATAAAGAATAGGCTATCCAGATATAGCATTAAGAATTTTGTAGAAATATCCAAATAGACCCCAAAAAAAAAAAACTCTATGCTTATGTAAGAAATTCGCATGAAATATATGTACATGTATCTGCAGCAAAGTGACTGCAATAATCTATAAAACTTTCTCATGGTGTTGCACTATATAAAAAAAATTATAAATCATATTCTTATTCTCATCCTCATCCTTACTCAAGCTTTTTCCTTGTAACTAGGTAGTTTTATCTCTCAAATAATGATTCCTGTCAAAAGAAAGAACAACTCTTTTCTTCTCTTGGATGTGAGGTGGCTGATTTGATGGTAAGATGTAAGAGCAGGTCATCACTATAACACAATTGCCTGTGGATAGAATTCACTAACCTCGATCTGCAATGATCTCCAGATTTGTGAACATCTTTTCCACCGTGATTGCATTTCAGCTAGAAATGCCTCAGCCCATGGTTCCTTGCTTCCTCCCATGCTCAGTTCATAAGGCACCGAGAAACTGTAAAAGCATTTTGAGACAAGCATGCAGAATCCGCCATGTAACATTATTCAGATACAATCTTTGGCATGTTTGGTTACGTTAAGAAATAAGAAATGGAATCCAATTCTAAAATGAGTTAAGATTCTAATGTTTTTATTTTGGGACATCAATATAATAGAAAAAATATTGAAACATTATAATTTTTTGGAATCCTATTTTAAAATTTTTAAAGTAAATTAAGGTACCAAACATGAAAATGTAATGACAATCCTATTCTCATTCCATTTTTTGGTGTACGAAACATGCTTCTCAGACATTCTCAGAACAACCAGAGGATAACAACAGCAATGATGATGTCCACTACTCTAGAGACAAGGACTAGGGACTGACCCCATGTTCTGAAGTCATCAACAAAAAGGATAAGATCACTAGTTTTAGGAGGTACAACATGGAATGGCAATAAGATAGCTGACCTCCAATATCTGCACTGTCCCGCCCTAGTCAGGTCAAAGAATAGAACAACTGAACAAACTTTACATGCCACTAATACAACCCCACTTTTCTTATAACATGTCTATGTTTTGCCTTCTCAACATCTACCATCTGTACAACTTCCAGTCTATAACCACAATAACTCATGATCCCTAATATCCATAATTGTTTCTTCCGTTATCTTTATCTGCTATTTGTAGATAATAAGGTTGCCGCTATGCACAAAATCTCTTCAAAACTGTAATAAAGTTCTTCATTAACAGACCTTATTTTCAATCTTTGCTGTAGTGGCATGTTTTGACCATTATATTTGTCGCAAGCAAGAATCTTATTGCAAGATTTAAACCGCACGTAGCTTCTATTCTCTCTTCCTCAACATTCATAGGTCAGGAGCAGGTATGTGGATTAGAAGTACTTGACTTCCCTGACACAGGTATTGGAGTGGGACATTAGGGGAAGGGGGCAAATCCAACCCCTGTCTTGACCTGTTGCTACGAGTAGGAGAAGAAGATGATGCAGACTACATGAGATCGCTGACAACAAAATTGATGATAATAACATGAGAAAAACTACTGAAAGTTTTATAGTATATTTACATTCCTCTTTTGTTATAAAAGTAGTATTTTTTCACTTTGGCTTTGCAATAATTGGTGATGGCTTCTGGCCTTGCTTTTCTGCCTAAGTCAAATGTTTGAAAATGCAATAATGATGTACCAATATTCCACAACACAAAAATAGATCCAAATATCACTATAGAACCCATATTATTTCAACAAAAACACCTTCAGCAAAATAATTTTACCAGGTATTGTTTCCAAGCTAGAAGTGCACCATTTTAATAATTTTTCTATCCCTCTGTTTTGCAGGACAGAACCTACTTTTAGCTAAATTAGACATGACATACGAAGGAATGGGTATGCACTGAATTCAAGTTTAATAAAAGCCACTCTAGAGGAACACCGGAGAAGGTCATCATTATCCATGTTCTCATCCTAATCATCCATAATCATTCTCTAACATCACCACCTCGATCACTACCATCACTACTGTATATCTCCAAAAAATTTTCAGCACCTTAAAGCAAACTTATCTTGGCCTCTTTTACAAATTGTTGACAATAACAAGAATTACTACCAAGAATGATGAAGCAGAATAAGTAATGGGGATTACCTCATCAATTCTTCTGGCCTTGATCCTTTATTGGGTGAGGCATTCCTGCAGGAAACCATTGATAGTGCAAAACATTAGTTCAAACCTCAAATTGGCAGAATCCACTATTTCTGGCATGTTTGATAAGAAAACCAATTTTCATTAACAACTAATCTCAAAAATAAAATCTTCTCAAAAATAAAATTCTCAGATAAGATCAATAGATCATGTTTTGGCAAGAAATGCACCAAAAAACCACTGTAAGTTGACTTCTTTTTCATCAAATCTAGGCAATTCTGTTGTTTTTATCGATTAATAAGTACTTTGATATGTGTTGCAATTTCAGCATTTAGGTAATAATCCGGAAGTCAGAGGGTTAAATTGCAAAACTAGCACCAGATCCCAGAAACAGATTAAGAAACAATTGCCTGGAAAATAATTTGACTCTTTCAAAACTCCCAAATGCATATTTTGGACTATTATGCCTGACAAAAAGGAAAATAGATTCAGTGGGGGAATTCAACACGCTATTACTTTCATGCTAGTGGTGCTGTCATAGAGCCAGAGCCAGAGCCACTGTTACCACCACTGCTACTGATCATAAGAAGAAAATATTAAGAGTCACTACTTCCTTAGGGTCTATTCAACATTGATGTTTGAGCTGCTGTTCAGAAAAGCACCGCATTGAAGATGTTAATGCAAACTAGTAAAATTTGTTTTCATGGTATATTTGACGTGTTCTAGTCATGAAAGTACCAAAACAGCAAAACAACAGTTTCAGAATTGCTTTTCTAAACAGCATTTAAAATGGTGCTTTTCAAAACAGTTTCAAACTCAGTACCAAACAGACTCTTAATAGCTCAATATATGAACTCATTATCTGCTTATGCCTTCATAAAGCAAGAGCTGAGGAAAATGCCGAAGTGATCAAGCCTTCCTTTTTTAGAAAAAATAAATAAACAACAAATTTCTGCTCCTTTTTCTTCTTTGCCTTGCTATTAGCATTACAAAATGTTGAGGTGATGAACCTAGAGAATGAGAAGGAGAAATCCAACTCTCCCTTCCTTGAAAAAAACCTCAGAGATTAAGGGTACACCCTTCATCCTAAGGCACACCAACCCAAGAACCCAAATCAAGAATCGACCGCAACCCCAAAGAAAACTTAAAAGGATGAAATTATTATGTCAATTTTTATTCCTTTAGTTTCTGTCCACTGCCTATAATATATACCAGAGAAAAATAGTAATAATAATGTCATCTCTCTTTTTCTCCCAAGGAGATGGGAAAAGAACTCAAAATTCTACCACTTCAATGCTCAAATCCCAAATGCAACATGACATGTGACCCCAAACTCCGTAGGTCTCTAATCAGTAATCCCCAACTCTTGAAAATCATTGCCATGAGAAAAAACGGCGTAGGTCTCTAATCAATAATCCCCAACTCTTGAAAATCATTGCCATGAGAAAAAACAGAGGATTTTTCACTAAGTAAAGATAGGATACTATGACTTTCATTTTTATGATGCAAAACCCAAATTCTCCAATTAAAGAGGTTGAAGAAGATAGTGGATCTTTCTTCTTGCCATTGGTTTGGTTAACAAAAGGTCAATTTTCTATCTTCGACTCTAGAAATAAAAAAATTACCATTAGTTAAATTTTTCCTGAATAAACCTTTTCCAAAACAGGTTTCTACATTAACATTCTTTTTAGCTCTTGTTATAACCAGAGATTGAAACCATAAGACTTATCAAAGTAAATACAATTAATTAATAGAAGTAAAAAATTTTGCCACATTAGAAAAGATTAACAGTCAGTTTTCACAATTAGGCCTATAGGATCGTATACAATAAGTCTTTTCATCAACTTTTTAGTGAATAAACTATTTGTTGCCTTAAAAATCAACAATATAAGAGCAGGTTTAAGAAAGAGTGGCGTTAAGTTAAGAAAAGTTTATAGTTAAAATAAAGTTGCTTTAACAAAGAGTGGCATTAATTTAACAAAAATATAGAGTTAGAACACAGCATGAGGACTTCAAATGAATAATTAACCATGATTTATGTTTGCATAAAAATCATCATTTATGATCATTAGAATTCATCTTTTTAAATTCTGTATGGACTGTAAGTGAGTCTATAACATAATCCATGGACAAGAGTCAGAAAAAACAGACCTGCATACTAAAATTCTGAAAATGTGAAGATACTTGGTGGAAAGATTATAGATGGCATCTGCAATGTGCTCCTTGCTGAACAAGTACACAACTGGATAACCAAGAAGCCATCTGAAATATAAATACAAATGTTAATGTACTATAACAAAAAGGCATTAAAACAAAATGGTGCTAAGTTAGTCACCCTAACAAATCAGTTATCCAATACAATTGATAGAAAGGTACATGCAAATGGAACATTAATTTATACAATCAATCATTTGGATACTCTGTTGTTTTCTTTTTAATAGCCTGAGACAAGAATTCTTTCAGACCCGTGTATACTTCCTAATGCCATAAAGGCCCATGACAAGACATCATTCTATTAGGAGCCAAGAATAAGCAAATTGTAATAATATATGAAAAATTTAAAGAAAAAAGAGCATATAAAAATAACGCAAGCCTAGAGACAAAATTAACTTTATATTTTACTGTTTTGTCAAAGAGAGCTTATGACGGGCCCTTTCACATTTATAATCTTTATAAAAACAATTCAAAGTTGAATTCAGAAGCTAGAATCTTATGTAAAAGTTCCTAATGACTATGAGTATTGTTACATCCGTGCTCATCAAACTATGATGTGAATAATATGATGATCATATAACTAAAAAGTTTGTAATGACTATGAGTGTTGTTATATCCGTGCTCATCAAACTATGATGCAAATAATATGATGATCATATAACTAATTTTTTTTTTATCATGAAAGTCACTAAACTAGTATAAGTATCTTAGACCAATTTTCATGTGAGCTTTCTAGCAGCTAAAAATCCAGTTGGCCCTGAACTTTTTTCAAATTCTATATGAGTCCAAAATAAATTTTTTGATTAATTTAACCTTAATACTCCAATTTAAGGGCTATTTAAACTAAAAAATAACAAAAAAAATTAAAATTTTATATTCTTAAGTCAATAAATTTAGTAAAAGAAAATAAAAATAATAAAAAAAAAGCAATGTCATTTTTTGCCCTCGACAACGCCCTCTTCTCCAATTAATTGTATTCTGGCATCTCAAAATCTTCCTTATTTAGCCTTCTCAAGTTCAATTTTCACCTCACACTTATAGTTATTCCAGTCTATTCTTTTTCAGAAATTTTTTATAGAAAAAGAGAGAAATACTCAGAAGATTAATTGATGCAAATTTAATTTTTTCAAAAAAAGAATTATAGAATCATTTAGCTATTTTAGAAACAAATTACTAAATCTCAAGCTGAAAATTGTAAGAGACTGAATTCTAATATGAGAGAAAAAATTTTTTAAAAAAAGTCAAAAGTATTTATTACTAATATGTGCAACAATGTCTATATATTTGAGGGAGAAAACAATTTTATTTTGATTTTTCATTTATTTTTATATTTTTAAAATAGATTTATTGATTCAAAAATATGATTTTTTTTTTTTACTTTTTTAGGTTTAATTAACCCTTAAATCCTAATATAGGGGTTAAATTAATCAAAAAAATTAACTTGGACTAATATGTATTTTAAAAAACTTCAAAGGGCTAATTGGAATTGTATTTGTTGGAATCTATTTGAAAATTCATCTGAAATATTTACAATAATTTAACGAATTTCATAGAAAAAAATTAGTTGTATGAGTTCTAGCCACAGTTTAATGACCATGCGTGCAAATTGCTTGAATATCGTCTCAAATAAGTATCATAAGACAAACCTGTATTTAACAATCCAAAGAGGATATCCTCTATGCATGAAAATGTAGCTTACTCTTTTGAATCACCTACAGCAAGAACCCTATACATGCCACTGATCCAAGTAGGGTAGAAACCATAGTTGTTAAATGCGCGCCCGAGGAACAAGGTGCATGAGGCGCCAGCCTTAGCGCCTTAGAAAGCCAAAGGTGGGCGCTGTCACAAAGGCGCGCGCCTTGAGCCTCAGGCGAAGCGCCCTAAAGGCGCGCCTTTGTGACAATCTGTGCTTTTTTTTTTTTTGGTTTTATGTCTAAGTAAGTCTGGACCATTGATTTAAAATTAAAAGCTCTTTTAGCACACCTTACCACAACTGATTATTTCAAGAAAAGACAAAAGAAAAACAATAATAAGGCTGCTCCAGCAGTAAAAAAGAAAAAAAAAACAGAAGATTAGGCCAA
>CATIWR010534255.1:0-14901 GCA_949677035.1 Omphalea diandra
TATATATATATATATATATATAATCATGGTTAAATATATATATTTGTGTCGTGTATTATATGTTAACCCATTACCCTGATTATATAATCATGTTTAATCATATCTATTGCAGGTTTGGCGAGTCAACTCATTTAAATATACTTTTTTATTGTGTCATAAATGACTTAATCCATTTAAAGTTGTTTATGTCAAACCTAAACATGTTTAACTGTGTGTCATATTATGTTTTTTAATTAGGTCATATCAAAATTGCCAGCCCTATTGCTCAGTGGGAAATATTTTGCCATGAAAGCTTATGAGAACTCCTCCTATATAGCAAATGACTTAGATGCCATAAAATTCAACCACCTCTTAGCTTTATCTCTCAAGGAAAAAAAGAATAGTCTCAAGTGAATTACATCATTGATTGCCTTAATAATTTTGAAGGTTATGCAAATCTCAAGAAAATTGGCAATATGCGTATTTAGGTTCTCATTAGCTTAACCCCTTAATAGTATTTTGTTACATCATTTACGTCGTTATCAGTTTAATCTCAAAATTATTGCATGTAATGGCTGGTCTAACAATGCTTCATTAAGTCCCATGAGTGTGTGGCATAGCAAACTCTCTCAAGGCTTTTAGTTGCCTTTCTTTGGCCATTATGACTTTTAACAATTTTTTTCTCTTTTTGGATTTACCTCCAAATGTGAAACATGCACTAGATTTTAGGATCAATTTCAAATAATTATAAGCTGTTTGAGTATCGCATATACCTAACGTTTCACATGTCAAAAGAAATAAAACATAATTAAAGTTAGAAAAATTAAAAATGTAGAATTTAAAAACTAGATTAATAGAAATCTTAAATGAAATTAATATCATGAAAAATTAATCTTCGACAACGGTGCCAAAAACTTATGTATGTAACTCTTATAAGTGCACAAATCACTTCAAGTAGTATAATGTTAAGAAAAGTTTGTTCCCACGAGGATTGATTCACACAAATACCAATAAAGCCTTAATTTTCCCATTATATAGTGACTGAATTGCTAAGAAGAGAAATAACTAAAAACTAAAATTATAATGAATAATTAAACAAAACTAAATTTGAATTAAAGGAAACTCTTATGATAATGATTTATAGGGAATTTGGGTCCCCCACAATCTACTCTATAATTACATCAAAAAACTTACTTCAATTGTGTTTGGGTTGTGCTTGAAGATTGATTTTTCTAAATTTCCCAATACTCTCTTTCAAGCAATATTGATTTTATTTTTGTTAAAATTATGCTTTCTTTCGTGGTCACAAAATTTGATAACAATGTATTAAGTACTATGAATAGCTTTTCAATATCTTTAAAAGTTAAACCTACTTTTTTTTTTTATCTCAATCTTATAGTTTAATAAATTAGGACTAACCCTAAAATTCCATTTTTGCTCCATCATCTAGAGTCTCAAGCATTTCATATATGCTTTCATTATACATAAAAGTCAACAAAGCTTAAGCATATTAAATCAAGACACCCATCAAAAATTGAAGCAAAATCTCTTTATATGATCACGAAATAAGTATAAGGCTTTGACTCTAATCTCTAGAATTAAAGAATGAGTTCAACATAGAAGAAGAAAAAGAACAAAGAACAAAAAAAAAAAAACAATTCATCAAATCTAGAAGTAGAAAAATTTTTCTAAGAAAAAATATAGTTATTATAAAATAAATGAAAACAACAAAGAGAAAAGCCCTTTAATCTTCTCAAAATCTTCTTTCTATCTGGTATCAAGGTTGGATCCATGTTTCTCTCTTAAAAATCTACTATTTTTTTGCCCAAGTCTTTTTATTAAAGTAGGTCACATATCTCTTTAAAAAGCAAGCAGGAATAACTTTTAAAATAAGATTTGATGACTTGCATGGCTTGATGCATGGCCATACTACAACCCATGCACAATCTACTAATTACGAATATGCTACTGTTGACTGGCCAATTTTGTTGGTTAATGCATGGTTCAAATCATGGGCTATATAACACTACTAGAAATTACCATCTCAACTCTTTTTTTAGAAATTTCAATACGAACATAAAATAACATAAAATTAACTAATTCCAACATAAAAGCACTATACAAATAAGAAAAACTCCTAAATTATTAATCTAAATATGTGATAAAATCACTCCTATCATAACACTAGGGTTGAAAAAGCTCATTTTTCCTCTCTCAGTAGGGGTATTTATAAAGGAGATGTGAGTGCATCTGATCCAAATGGCTTGGGTTGCACTTAATCCACATTCTTTAACATATAAAATAAAAAAAAATTATAGAATTAGGGCTTTCAAGTTAGTTGTACATGCTAGAGGTTGGTTGTACAATCATATGGAGGCCAATAATAAATTATTCTAGAATCTTCTTTTTTTTTTATTTAACATTAGAGACTTGGTTATACAACCATGTCACTTGGTTGTACTATATAGCCAAGTAAGATGGTTGTACAAACATCTATAAGATGTTTAAATGGGCTTTAAGTTAGACTTGTTTTGGATGGTGGACTTGGTTTGAGATTGATTTAAGTTTTTCTTCCAAGCATGATTCCTTCCTTTTGCAACCTTTCCTCACATTCTTTGGAAAATAATTTCATAGTTTTTCATCACTAGGCTTACATACTAGGCACCAAAATCCAAAATCCAATGCTTATAAGGGAGTTATATTATTGATTTTAAAGCAAATGAGTTATCTTCATCTTATTTTTCTTTTGTCACTTTAATTTAATTATTAAAACAAAAAAGGGAGAGATTCTTGACCTAAGTTAGGTGTCTAACTTGGTCATTCTCTATTTTGAACATGTCAATCAATTTGAAAGGTACTAATATTTTTAACTAAATGTATTTTTATAAGTAATTAAGTTATAAAAGGGTTGGGACTTAAGAAATTAGATAATCTTCTAAGTCATGAAGTGGACTTGAAAAATGCTCCTAAAAACAAAAATCATTAGTTAGACAAAGCAATTGCGATTGAAACTTAAGGATCACAATTAAGACCTAGTAAAAGCACAAAATTTATAACCAAGACCTAAAGGTCACAACCATGATATATAGTTTTGAAAAACTCTAAAGAAACGAGATGTTTCGCAACCTATATAGTGACCATAATCCAACATACAAAATGCAGATTACGACCAGGAATCCTACATCATACCTAGAATTATTAATATGGAAGGATATGTTATAATGGCTAATCAAAAGGGCCACTCAAGAAGTGTCACGTGTCACTAGTTGTTACATTCATTAAAAAATTTTGACTGCTAAAGGAATGTTTTGCCTTTGAAATGCAAACTATGACTATAAAAGAGGCTTTACAATTATAAAATATGTTAGACTAAACATTAATAAAGATTTTATAGCTATTGATGAGAGACTTGCTACTAATTTCTTTGTAATGGTCATTTGGCTCTTAAACGCCATAATACCCCTTCAAATGACCCTCATATGCAAGAGTGAACCAACCTCATCATAGTCAAACTTTTCTTAAAGCTTTAATTTTCTTTTATTATAATCTTTGAGTTAGTTGCAGAGCTTTCATTGTAGAGCTTTCATAGTTCAAAGGTTAAGTACTAGCCTTTGTACATGTTTAAATGTGATGTTTTTTTTTTTTTTAAAAAAAAGACACTTATAAAGGATTAAAGATTTTAGTGTGAGCCTTAAAAAATACTTATAAGGGTTAGGTGAAAGCTAAGGAGTAAACTTCTAAAACTCCTTTTAATTGTGTTAGAGATAATGAACTCTCAATTAATAATTAGAGACTGGATATAGAGGTAGTTGATACTCGAACTATTGTAAATTTTATATGTTCTCTTCTTTCTTACCTTAACTCTTTATATTCTCAACATTCTTTAATCTCTTCGAAATTTAAATTTTTAATCATCCACCAATTCAATCCTTCCTTTGTGGTGCACAAGGGCTAATAGTTAGGATAAATAGTGCATGTGTCATGTTTTTTTTTTTCATCAATAATACCCATATAATATAAACACAAAAATAAAATTGATTAATTTATATTGGAATCTAAAAAATTGTATAATGAAATGCACATAGATTATTGATATAATTACCAAAGTATCTAGTTTGGAAGACATATCTATTAAAACATGAAACAATTGTTTAACCTCTAAAAATACTTTTAAAAATGAAAACAAAACAAAACATCTCAAGACATTAAGTCTTGGGCATTGCTAAAAGCATAAAGTGCAAGGATTGAAATAAGAAAAGAAAGAGAAGAATGACAATCTTCAATGACTGTAAATGATTATGGGAGAAAACAATAAGCATGAGGACAACAAGCATAGAAAAAGTTTTCAGAGAGTGTTGTAACTCGTCTGCCTAATTTAAAAGGTTGATTAATGATCATAAAAAACATTTATGATTATAATGAGAACAACAAGCATGGATATAATCCAATGTTTGGTTTAAAATATGATGATTAAGGGAAATTATGATCAATTTACATTAAGGGAAAACATCAACATGATGATTAAGGGACAACATGATAATTTCCCTTAATATGATGATTAAGGGAAATTATAATCAATTTACATTATTGTCTTCGATAATTTTCTTCTGAAGTTGAGAAAATAAATTTATTTTTACTCCTTTCTTTTTTATCCAAACATGAAGATGGAAATAAATGAAGAAAAATAAATTTTATTTTTCTCTATATTCTATTTCCTCCCCAAACTTACCAAAAATAATGAAATTGTTCTCGACACTAACTGCAACGAAACTTAAAAAAGCCTTCCCTTAACTGCCATGTTGTCACATATTAAGGGGAGGACAAATTTTACGACAATAAAAATAATGGCCAGTAAAAATAAATCGGTACATTAAGTAAGAGCCACATATTTAAAATTTGAACACTATAAGAAAATTGATCTATAATGACATTTACTAATTATCATTAAAAATCTAAAAAATGATGTTTTAGACTTATATTGACATATCTTGTATATCACCTAAATGAGTGTCACTATGTATTAAAACGACATTTATTACAAGTATTGGTAAAAACATATAACAACATTTTTAGTACAATTTTATTTGACATTTTTCAAATGTTGCTTAATGAGTTAAAAGCAATATTTATAAAATGACATAAAAACTATTTATGATTTATTAGTAATAATTTATTAACAACACATATTAAATGTTACTTTAGGGTAACAAAACATCTATTAAACGTCCTTTTAAGTATAATAAATGTTGCTAGAAAACTTTACAATTACATTAAGAATATATCACTTTTGATGTTATAAAATGTTACTATAAAGTGTTTATGATTTTAATTAGTAAAATCTCATATTATAATTTTTACAAAAGCATCACTAAAGGGAAAACTATAATATCATTGTTCATCCATTACTAAAATATCATATTATAGCATTTAGTTTAATGATAACATAATACATATTATAAAAATATTAAGTGCAAATATATAATATAACCTAAAAGTTGCCTTTTTAAATTACAGTTATAAAATATCCATTTCAGTTCAAAAGAACAATAAAATAGTAACCAAACTTAAACTATTAAAAAAATTAAAATATCCTAATTCTTAGACATTGTTGATGAAAAACTACATAAAGCATAAACTAATGTTTGTGACCTACACCGAAATGAAAAAAATATTATGATAAGAATACCATCAATAAACTATAAAACTAATTCAAACAACAAGTGTGGACAAATGAACTGCACAATAGATTGTCAAGTTTAAGATGTTTTATCCACCTAGTCAACAAGTATGACTACCAAACATGATATGGCAATTGAAATAAGAAAACAAATAGTAAATTTTAAACAAATCCCTATTAGTGCAATTTGGTAATTCTTTCATAGAAGTTTTATGTGACAAATAACAAAATATGATCATACATGCTTCCTCTATCAGATTATAACCTTTTCTTTTATAAGGTCAAATCATAATCTTAATTAATGATTATAATATATTATAAAAAGCTTATCCTAAACAAAAAGAAGAGAAAGTGGAATCATGATGCTGATACCAGCTATTTCTAAGTTTGAATATTAAAATAGAACGCTACAAATCTGAGCATCAATAGAACAATCCACAAGTTCACATTATGCTGCAAGAAAATAGAATAATATTAAAAGCGAGACTCACCATTTCACTAAATCAAGTAAATTATAACAATTTAATAGAAGCAAAAGAAGAGAAAAGCTGAATAAAAACCATAAATTATCTTCATGAAAGAAAATTTTCCTATGTTAAAGAACACACAAAACAAATCAAAGAACGAATCTTTGATTACAAAATAAACACCAAGGAATTCAAAGAACTAATCTTTGTTAAAGGGTAGAAATATAATTAATAATATTAAGCATTACTTCAGACTATCAACAAGAGAATTAAAAGAAACAAGTGAACTAAAATAAACTTACATATATGGATGTGTGTGTGTTGAAATGCTTATATGATAATGTTACATACTTTAGATGCTAACATTAGCTACAGACAGGAGTTGCTCATAGTAAAGGTGATTATTTACCTTGAAACAAGAATTTAGGAATGTCATTACATAATTTTTTTGAAACATATATCATCACATAATTAACTCTCTGTAATAAAGACACTGTAATTTAGATTGAGGAAAACAAAAGCTGCTCAAGTTGACTTTACATACAGATCAACGTAATGGAAAAACTCAGTTTCCCAATAAAGTCTTGTCAATTAGAAGTTTCAATAGCCCTTCCATCTCCCTTTCAACAATTCCCTATATTAAAAATAAATATAAACAAATTGATCCAAATTGATATACTTTAACTAAAAAGGTGAAAAATGCTTTCAAACTTCTCAATCAAAGTCTTACAAAAGCATGAGTCAAATTTTTAGAGGCCTTTTCGTTTAAAGGCCAAAAATTTGGTCTCTTAGGATTGTTCCTTTCCCATATGAAATGTATTTATATACATTTCATAACATGTACTAATTATCTAATTAAAGAATTCTCAAACTAAATCATAGCTTAAATAATAATAAAAATAAAAAAGGCTTCTGCTAGAGCTATCTAATAAGCTAGAAAACATCGACACTATTCAATTTTATAGTTAAAAAAATGAAATACACTAAAAAGCAACTATTAGGCTAAAAATTGCAAGTTAGTTTATTAATTAATGTACGTAAAAGAAATCAAATCATTCTACAAAATATATGAGCAAACACAAGTTCTACAAAATAGAAAAAGAAAGCCATTAGGAGAATGAATACCTTCAATGCATCTAGAACTTTAAGGTATAGCACAACACTATTCACACTAACATCTCGAGCCTTTGATACCTGTATCATAACTCGCTTATGTTAAAACTGCACTGCCATCTAGTATAGAGATTGTCAATCATGGAATGTAACTAAAAATTTTCCATTTAGGGTATAATTCTCCAATTAAAGGTTTTTATGACACACAAAAAAACCATTATTAGTATAATTGCAAGCAACAAAACACATGTATAAAATTAGTAATAAAACATAATACTACCACATAACATCAAACACTTGATTCACTTAACAGACATATATACTTTGTATTGAGTAGTGGCTAAGTATAATTTATGCAATGAGCAATCTATTATACGGCAAAGGATTTTAATTGATGACCTTAATGACCTTTGCCATTCATGTGCCATGATTATCACACTAAAGTGCATGTTATCACTTATCTAAAAATCATTACTAAGATGAGGTCACAATTAGCTTCACTAGAAGCTCCAGCTACAAATATAAGATTAAAAAGTTCCTGAGGCCATACGGAGATAAAAAGAATAGTTAAAAACCAATTAATAGTTAGCAGCAATGAAACATACTCCTAAATCACATGAATGAGCAAACCGAGGAATATATCAACATTTTACATAACCAAATAGCAAGCTGCAAGTAATAATAGTTCCTTATGAAGTTTTCCCACATAAGTTTCAGAAGTATTACCATTTATATATATATAAAATACAGAGCCTTTATTCCATATTATAGACATATAAGAATACTCTTAAAACTGCGAAACACTATCATTCACATGGAAAATAACTAGAGCTTCTTTAGATAGTAATGTTGCAGTGTCACTAGAAGGATCTATTTTATCATTAGGAAGCCTCCATCTCATATCTATGTTGCCCCCAGTCCTTAAAGAGTTCTTTTCAAACATATTGCCAATCCTTGACCTGTTTTCATCATGCTTGCCACCAAACTCTAAAATGTTTTCCTCATGCTTGCCATTAGCCTCTGATGTACTCTTTTTATGCTTCTTTCTTATAACATTCAAACAAGCATCAGGAAGCCTCTCTTCTCCATGAATAATTAGCCTCTTTAAAGCAGAATGAATTCTATTACAATCTACACAACATAGCAAATTCCCCTTAGGCAGCTCCTGTAGTACAAATCGTGTAAAGATTTTTGTCATGAACAAACACTAAATCACATCTTAAGAACTAAGAAGTCAATATTCTACACCTTTAGATCTTATCATTCTATCGAAAGAATGGTATTAGGAATAATCTCATGTGTCATTATTACTATATCCATCATTTTCCCTACTACTCTATCACAATTCCAAATCAAGAAAATGCATTCAAATTAAAGAAAATGTGTTTACTATAACTCCAATCTTGGTAAACCAATCAGCCCATCACCACCCCACATTTAAACAAACACCAAGAACATAGTTTGAATTCAGATCTTTGCCCCTAATAATGCAATAAAAATATTATTCAAATGATAACATGCTATATCAAAATGTATAAAATTAAGAAAAAATCATATAAAAGTACCTCAAAGCTGAATCTAGATAAGCTAAATCAATAGCACCACTACTACCACCATTGGACATCTGCTGTATCTAAGGAGGAAATGTCCACTACTATTATTGCATTGCTTTTGATAACCAACAGGAACCCTATGGTCTGATAATCATAAGAGAAAACCCAATTCTAGCACTCACCAATCACCACTGATGATACAAATAAGGTTGGATTGATCCTTACCCGTATGCTAAAGAATATTTTCCCAAAACCTATCAAACCAAATATTGGAGTTTTGGTCTTCAAATCCCAACTAGATGTTTAGAAAAATTGTTTCTAGCAACCTAAGTTATAAAGATTCAAAGTTGTGTTAACTCAAACCTTAAAACAATCGAGTCAATTTAAGATCAAAATTAACAAGTTTGTGAAATTATTAAGCCTTCACTCAATAAATCTTATCAAGTCCACTTAAGAACTTAAGAAGAGAATTTAATTTCGCATGAAAAATTGCTAACAATAATAATATTGATTGAATGAATCCCTCTTGGTAGAATATAAGAGCTATTTATAGTCTTACAATGCTTAATCCAAAATTAATTAGGATTTAGTTTACATTCCCTAACAGAATTCAATATTTCCTAATGTAATAAGGAAAAGACAATCCTAAACTAAATAGGGAAACTAAAGAAAGCTTATGATTGGTCAACAAGATTAGACTAAGATATTTTCCTAACTAAAGAATAATAATCCTAAATAGAAAAAGATAAGGATTTAGTGTAATGAGGAAATCCTAATGCCATTAGGAAATGTTGGACTAGGGTAGTTAACCCTAAGTCTTGGACCTCTTTTGATCTTGACAAAGGGGATTGATCATTTCTAATGATTCAATTTAGTGTTATTTTACATCCTTTTTTGTTAGTCTTTAAGTTAAAAGTTAGATAGAAATCTTAGTCGTCAAAAAATGTGAAGTAACTTCTAAATCGCGACCGCAATCTAAGATTCGTGACCATAATCTAAGATTCACGACCGCGATCCATGAAAAGACTTGCTAGAAGATCAGACAGACGAAATTGTGGAGTCATTCTTGGCCGCGACTCATTTTAATGAAGAACTCGAAAAGTGATAGATGAATTCACGGTGTAAAGCTTGCCTCAATTGCGACTGCGAATTTCAAAGTAACTGAAGATGCAATCAAGTCCATAATCACAGCTTGACAAGTGTCCAGGTAACCGTTGGAAGTCAAAAATCATGATGAAAACTTATTGGTAGTGACCGTGAACCCAAAAGAAGAAGATGAACACTTTTGGCAGAGGAATTCGCATACAGAGTTGCGTCTTGTACAAGATAAATCACGACCGCTACTTTTGAGAGCAGGTAAAAGGCAACAACTATGTTTTTCTGGTGAACTAATCAGAAGCTACCACGTGGACTAGCCGTTAGACACAAATGGAGTTTTCCTTATGGAATTTAGAATTCACGACCGCTAATGAGTAGTAACGACCGCAATTCATGATTGTCAAGCATTTAATGTGATAATCTATCTAACACACTTCGATGATTTTGTACCAGTTTTATTGCATCGTCTCTTTGGTGGGTAAAGGCTATAAATACGTCACCAAACATATGTAAATGCAAGAGAATTAATAACTTTGTACCCAAACACTTACAATTTTTCTACTTACTCTTTTCTATTCTTTAAGTCATTGTTAGGTATGAGCATAAACATGAAGTGTAATAGGTTATAGTGTGAGCCTATCAAAACACTAAAATAGGTTGTTGTGTGAGCCTGTTAAAACATAAGTTGTAAAGGTTGTTGTGTAAGCCTCAAAACACAAGTGTATAGGTTGTTATGTGAGCCTTCAAAACACAAATGTAAAAGTTTTATGTAAGCTTTAAAACACCTTTGAAAGATAATGGAATACCTAATTTTTAAGAATTAGAGGGTGCACATAAGGTCAATTATACCTGAACTACTATAAACCTTGTGTTTCCTTTCATCTCATTTCTCTTCTCTTTTTCAATTTTAATTTTTATACACCAATTCAACCCCTCCCCCCTCCGCCCCTTCTTGGTGCCTGGGGCTAACAAGTGGTATCAGAGCCTCACTTCACAATGAAACCTTCATTGGATGAACAAAGATCATGGCACAAGAGGGAATCCACTCACAACTCAAGCCACACTTTGATGGAATAGACTATACTCATTGGAAGTATAGGATGGAGATCTATCTTAATATAGGTGTAATGGACCTTTGGGATGTGGTCATCAAGGAATGGAAGCTACCCACCAGTGTTATGTATGGTAATGAAGAACTCATCCCAAGGAAAGAATGGGTTGAAGCTCACTGGAGATTAAATGGCAAGAACAAGAGAGCAATGGCCATTCTTCTAAGCTCACTCTCTAGAGAAGAGATTAGAAGAGTGCAACATTATCAAACTACACATGCCATTTCGAAGACTTTAGAGAACTATCATGAAGGCACAACTCTAGTAAGATCAAGCCATTTAGAGATGCATGTCATCGAATGGGAACTCTTCCTAATGAAGGACAATGAGAGCATCACAAAAATGACAAATAGGCTCTTGTCCATTATCACCAATGTGAAGAAATTTGAAAGAACTCTTACTATCTATGAGGTAAACACAAAAATCCTTAAGATAAATTTGGTCCTAGAGTTTGCAGCATACAAAAGTCCAATCCGAAAATTGGAAAGGTTCCAATCGATGTGTTGATAGGCAAACTCTTAACTCATGAGTTAGCCTCACAAAAAGATGAACAAATGAAGAAGCTAAAAGGCCAAGGAGACAAACCGGAGAAAGAAAGAAAAACCATGGCTCTTAAAGCTTTAACAAAAGAGAAGGAGGTAGAGATCACCTCAAGTGATGAAGAAAGTGATAAGGAAGAGGAGGAGCTAGCAATGCTTTCAAGGAGGACAAAGGAGTTGATTAAGAGAAGAAAATAAAGAAAATGCTTCAAGAAGCCAGCTCCTAATCCAAAAGAGAAATCCAACGAAGTCACTTATTATGAATGTGGCAAGCAAGGCCACAAAGTATAAATGTCCCAAATTAAAGAAGAAGAAGAGATGGGATAAGGAGAAGAAGAAAAGTTTTTCAGCCACTTGGGATGATTGCTCAAGTGAAGAAGAAGAAGAAGGAGAGGTTACCAACATATGCTTCATGGCACAAGAAGATTTTTCAAATGAGGTAAGTACTTCTCCTCATTTTAATTCTGATTTTGAATTTGATGAGATAGATGAAGAACTTCTAGAGCTTTAACCATGAGATGTGACAAGTATAAGCCATAAGTGAAAATTTATAAGAAAAGGTGCTCAAAATTAGAAGATGAATACAAGACTCTTAGTGATCTTATAAATGAGTTGAGGACTTTTAACGAAAAACTCAAAAATTCAATAAAAAGGCTTTCCACTTCATCTTGTATTATGGCTTCATTAAGAAAGGAGAATGACACTCTTAAAGGAGAAGTCATTGAGCTTATAAGCTCAATCTCTAAGTTTCATAAAAGAAAAGAAGCCTTGGACACATTGATTGTGTCACAAAGACTCCCACTAGTTAGACATGGTTTAGGCTTTAATGGAGCCTCCTCATCATCTCAAACTACATTCGTTAGAGCTTCACAACCTTAAACCTCAAACATTGAGATAATTGGGAAGAAAAGTGCTCCTAGCACTAAGCCTCCTAAGCCTAAGGGCAAAGGGAAGGCTCCTTAAAGCTCTAAAGCTAAGACTCAAAGGGCTCACCATGCCTACATCTACAACAAAAAGCATGTTCATTCTCATAAAAATTTTCTACTCATACTCATCATACACGTTCATGCATGCATTCACATGACCATGATATGAGAAGGCCTCCTACTCATACTAAATTTGTGCAAAGGAGAAAGACTCCTAAGTTTAAATTCCAATGTCATTATTGCATGAGATTTGGACATATTAACATTCATTATTTCATTAGGAAGGCTCACCTCAAATTAAAGTTCAAACTCTAACCCCCTAGGACCCAAGTATGATTGGGTACCTAAGAAAAGGTAACTCACTTTTGTTGTGTAGGGGAATATGGCAACTACCAAATCAAGCAATTAGCATGTGGATAGTGGATGTTCCAAGCACATGACTGGCAATAGAAAGATATTCACGACATTGAAAGAAAAAGAGGGTGGAGATGTCATATTTGGTAATAATGCCAAGGGTAAGGTAATTGACATTAGAACCATTAGTAAGAATGGATGTTCTTTAATTGATAACATTCTTTTGATTAATGGCTTACAACATAATTTATTAAGCATGAGTCAATTACATGACAAAGGTAATAAAGTCACCTTTGGTCCTAGGGCATGTCGAGTCACCACTTTAGTGGATGATAAGGTTATTTTCAAGGGCGAAAGGAAAGACAATACCAACTCAATTGCATGAATGCTCCAATTGCCTTAAGTGTAACTCCTTATTGCATGAATGCTCCAATTGTCTTATGAAACTTCTTTAGCCTTCCCCTTGTGATTGGGTCTTGAAGTTAAAGTGGATCCTTTGTTAACTTGCCTTAGCTATTTGCATCATTCCCTCCTTCCTCAAGAGGATTCGTGCTTGAACCAACACCTTCATTAAAATCAAAAAGAGATAAATCAACAATATTAAATTTAGTACTAATATTATAATCACTAGGTAAGTCTAACTTATAAGCATTATTATTAACCCTCTTTAAGACTTGAAAAGGTCCATCTCCCCTAGGGTCTAACTTACTTTTTCTAAGATTAGAAAACCTTTCTTTCCTAAAGTATACCCAAACCCAATAACTCAGTTCAAAAACTACTTTTACTCTACCCCTATTTGCATTCTTAACAACTTGTTCATTCCTCTTTGCCATATTCAAACGCACCTTTTTGTGTAATTGTTTAACAAATTTAGATTTCTTTTTACCTTCCATATCAATTTGCAAATTATAATGAAAAAATGATAAATCCAAAGGACTCAATGGTATAAATCCAAAAACAATTTCAAAAGGGCAATAATGTGTAGAAGAATGCACACTCCTATTATATGCAAATTCTATATGTAGTAAACATTCCTCCCAAGACTTCAAATTCTTTTCTTATCAAAACTCTCAAAAGTTGCCCTAGAATCTTATTTAAAACCTCAGTTTGACCATCAATTTGTGGGTGACATGAAGTAGAAAATAAAAATTTTGTCCCTAATTTGCCCCACAATGTTTTCTAAAAGAAACTCAAAAATTTTGTATCCCTATTCCTAACAATAGTTTTAGGCACACCATGTAACCTCACAATCTCTTTGAAAAACAAATTAGTTATGTTAATGTCGTCATCGATTTTGTGACATGTAATAAAATGCCCCATTTTACAAAATCTATCAACAACCACAAAAATAGAATCATTACCACATTTTGACCTAGGTAACCCGAAAACAAAATCCATAGATATATTAACCTAAGGTGAACTATGAATGGTAAAGGCATATAAAGACCATGCGGTTTTGATTTCGATTTAGCTTGTCTGTATGCAACACATCTATCACACACCTTTTGAACATCAATTCTCATATTGGGCCAATAAAAGTGCTCATCCAAAACATCTAAAGTCTTTTAAACTCTAAAGTGACCTATAAGTCGACCACTATAGGCTTCCTTAACTAGCAATTCACGTAAATAACTCTTAGGCACACAAAGTTTCTTATCTTTAAACAAGTAACCATCTTGCCTAAAAATCTATCAAAAACACCCTTTTCACAATTTGCAAAGAAATCACAAACATCTAAATATTTAGCATACAATTCTTTGATATACTCAAAACCAAGCAATTTAACATCGAGACTAGAAAGAAGAGTATACCTTCGAGATAATGCATCGGCCACTATATTTTCCTTACCTTGTTTATACCTTATGACATATGTAAAAGACTCAATAAATTCACTCCACTTAGAATGTCTTTTGTTCAATTTCTATTATCCTTTAAGGTATTCAAGAGATTCAGGGTCTGTATGAATGATAAATTCCTTATGCCAAAGATAATGCCGCAATGTTTGCAAAGCCCTAACTAAAGCATACATCTCTTTATCATATGTTAAAAATTTCAAAGAAGGTTTATTAAGTTTTTCACTAACGTA
>CATIWR010534326.1:0-11468 GCA_949677035.1 Omphalea diandra
AGAAGAAGTTCATGAGCAACCAAGTGGTCATGGAGCTCGTAAAAGGAGACTGGCTCTGGGCGAAGATTCATATTAGTAATGATGGCATGAAATTCAAAACCAAGATTCCTATATATGATAACATTGAATTCAGCGGTAGAGAGAGGACGACCAACAATGCTAAGTTGATCGGCTAAAGATTTGGCCTTTTGGAGATAGGCTGAAATAGATAGGTCATTTTTGCAGAGTTCTTGAAGTTCAATATGCAATTAGAGTTGACGATTCATATAAATTGCACCAAAGGCATTGGATAGAGCTTGCCAAACAGTAAAAGAAGAATTAAGGCCAATAATGAAGGGGTACACGTCCTCGGTTAAGGATGCCAAAAGCCATTATTGAAGGAGCTGGTCTTTTTTGAACCAATCCACAAATTTTGTATTTGGTTTTGGAGTGAGATTTGTATCTGAAGTAAGGATGGTTTTAGGAGGTGATGGTTTTGTTCCATCAATGAAACCGTGCAAATCTTAAAAGTTTAAGATATGGCCGAATTGAGTTTTCCACGCAAGATAGTTAATGAAATTCAATTTAATAGAGAATGAAGAAGAAAAATTGATGGACGAATTGAAGGAGGATGAAGAGAGAGGAACAAGAGTCATATTGGATCAAAACTCTGATACCATATAAATAAGAAGAAGAAAAGAGTTTGCAAAATTTTAAAAATGTGTATTTGGTAAAGGCAGAGAACCAGTTTTATATACAGACCTACTTTTCTTGTATATAAGCCTATAATTAGGCCTATAATCAAGCATATAATTAAGCCTATAATCAAGCCTATAATCAAGTCTATAATTAAGCCTATAATTAAGATAATTACTACAATTACAAGATAAACATTAAATAAGAAATTTATAGTACAACACATAAAAATATTCATATCATTAACAATGCATTGATTGCTATGATAGTACCAAACATTTTTCCCGGGATTCATAATCAAGCAAATGAGGAGAAGTGGAAATGGATTTATGTGGGTGTTCTTATAGTTTTAGCTATACCATTGGAAATTTTCAGATGGGTTAGTGCCGAAAATAGTAATTCACCAGCAAATGGTTTTTGAGCTGTATTTCCTCTAAAATTTCACTTGGACCAATCCTTTATGTAGTTTCCTATCTTACCAAATAATTGAGCATGGCTCGGCTGATTGAGTCCAATTTGGATATTTAGAGAGTATTGGATTCAATTAAGTTAGGGAGAAAAAGTGAAATTGGATCAAATCTAATATTATTTGATATCTCAAAAAGAAATTGAGACTCTACTTCACACAAATGCATTTTATTTTTAGGCTATATTAGTATGTATTTTTCATTTTACATTTTCATTCAATAATATAATGACAACACTCAGGCTATAATGACTTAATAATTTATTATCTATATTTTTTACTGCTCAAATATAGTGGAGGAAAACTTAGCACGCAGAGTGTGTATACCTTAGGAATGAGAGCGGTTTGATATAAGTCAGGAAATTTTTAAATCTCTATAATCGAATCGAAATTTGAAAAATTTTAAAAATGGAGAGCTAATATTATTCTAGATTTTCAATTTGATTCAGTTTCATGTAAATTCAAAATGATTTAATTTAGTTCTTCAATTTTTTTGAAGAGTTAGGTTTGATTTGATATCGATTAGAATATTCAGTTATTTTAATTTATTAAAATTAAAATTTTCACTTTAATCCTTAAGAATCAAAATAAAATAAATTTTATATTTTTCACTTTAATTATTCAAGATTAAAATAATAAGTAATACATAATAAAAAATAACTAATAACTTACATATTAAATATTAAATAGAAAATTATTGTTAACATTTATTATTAATTTAAATAACAATGAATAAGTAGTCTAGTTTATAATCAATAACTAACAAATAGTATAATCATTAGTTATTATTAGTAGTAATTATTAATAATATATACTAATTAGGGGAGTTAATTAGTAAAATTAGTAATTAAAATATTTATTTAAGTTATATATATATATATATATATATAATTTTGATTTAGTTTAATTTTTATTTTTTTGATATGAGATGGCTACAGTGTGATTTGGTTCAATTTCCTATTTAGATAATATAACATTTTCAATATCGTTTTGATCAATGGCGAAACTAAGGTGAGCTGGCATACGTTGAAGCCCCCGGTTGCCGACAAAGCATTGATGAAGGAGACAAGAAGCCCCCTTTTCTCTTCCACAATCTGAAAACCTTTTCTTTTGTTTATTTTATTATAAAAACGATGTCGTTTTGAACATTAAATAAACAACAAAAAGGATCTTCAAACGCAACAGACCTCTCTCTCCCTCCCCCCATTCTTTTCTTTTTTTCAAAATAATAATAATACAATAATTAAAATTATCATAATTAAAATCTATACCATATAAAATTAAACTACTCTATCCATAGTTGAATTAACTTTCATAAAATACATAAATTAATTTAAATTAAATTAATTCTCATAAATATAAATATAATATTGTGCTTAAATAATTAACATTAAATTTTACTTAAATAAAATAATGAATCATCCATAACTACTTACTTCTCATGACATACAATATATCTCATAACTAATTTGATTTCTCAAAATTAATAAAAATTCTTTTCACACAAATAACTTTTATTTCTCATAATTAAATACTTTAAATTAAATCAATTCATATAACATTATTAATTAAATCAACTTAATCAATAACTCAAATAAACTTAAATAACTTAATATCCTTAATATAAATTAGTTAAATTCCTTAAATATTTATTTAACATAATTTATTCTCGTAATATGATTAACATTAAATTATTTGAATCATATGCTCATATTAACTTAATTAATTTTTTAAATATTTACTTAATATAATTAATTCACATAATATAGTTAACATTAAAATCATTTAAATCATATATTCAAATTAACTTAATGTGATTTTGATAATTTTTTAAAATCTCAATAAAATTCATACTTAAATAATTAATTTATAATCTTTAAATTCTTAATAATTAAATATACTTTCTTTATATATACTCATCTTAGAAATATTAAATATCATCACGTACTCATTTAAATTTAATTTCTTAAATATAAAATATTTATTAAACATAACTCTTTAAATTTAATTCATAATAAATAACATAACTTTAATTGAAATAATAATCTCTTTAACTTGAAATCATTTCACTTTGAAAAACTTATATATATATATATATATATATATATATATATATATATATATATATATATATATATATATATATATATATATATCAAAACATATTAAAATATATCTAATCATTATTAAATTATTTAAATTCATAATTATATATATAAATATAGAAAAACATTCTTAAAATAACTTTGATCATCGAAATTTCTTAAAACTAGATTTCAAACCTTACAAAACCCTCTTCTTTCAAAAAGACAAAAAGATTTCTCTTTTAACCCCTGCCCACCCATCTCCTTTTTCTTCTCCTCCCATCTCACCTCCATCGCCAACGCCAATCACCAATAGCTAAGTAAATGAGCTCCAAAAAAATAATTTCTAATTTTGCCACTAGTTTTAATTGAGGTTCAATTCAAATATTTCATTATTCAAATAAAAGATTTTTTATTTTGATTTAGTACAATTCAATTATTTGATTCAATTTAAAAAATTTGAATTTCATATTCAGTTGTAATATATATCAATTAATAGAATAAAAACATTTGTACTAAGAGACATGAGTATTTTTATATTTGAAAAAAATAAGAGACATGAGTATCTTTTTATTTGAAAAAAATTAATGTTATAATAATTTTATTAAATAATTATTAGTGATTATTTTAAATGCAAATATATTATTGGATGGTGGAAGTTTTGGACAAGATGTTACTACTCTCATTTAATAAAAAATCCTATATTAGTTGGTTTCTCCCATAACTATGATAGCTTTCTTTTCCTCAATGTTTGGTATAAAAAAATTTAATAAAGAGAGATGAAAAGAAAAAAAAAAAGAAAAAAAATTCTCTTATTTAGATATTTTATTTGCATAAAAGAAAAATTTTAATTCATTAAATATAAATTTACTTTTTTAACTCATTGAAAAATAATATATGAAGACAAATTAGAAATACTTTAATAACTTAATATATCATACACTTTTAATTTTACATTTCTCTAAGAAATAAAGAGAAATTTTTATAAATATAATTTCTCTCCAATTCTTTCAATTTATTTTCTTTTCCTTCCATTACTTATAAACCAAGAGAAATGATTTTTTCCATTTTTTCTTTTTCTTTCTCCTCACTTCTCTCCGACCAATCAAGGTTAACTCTAAAACGCAACGTTTCACAAGGAGTCAACAGGATCAGCGGTGCGTAATCCCTCCCGGCATGAACAATCTGGAAGGGGAAGTGGACGAAGAAACCACGCCTAACAGATAACGCAACAGAACGACCACCACAACAGAAGCCACAATCTAACATGGCAGCAGCGTCCGCCGCAATGACGGAGTGACTGTTGCTGCGCTCCGCTTGGTGCTGCAGCGGGTCCATCAGGCAGTGGAGTGGGTCCCAGCAGATCCGAGTAGTGGCCGTGAGCAAGACTAAAGCGGTGTCTGTCATCTGCCAAGTATATGATGCTGGTCATCGCTGTTTCGGCGAGAATTGCGTTCAAGAACTTATCGAAAAAGCTCCTCAGGTATGGTTTCTTAATTCTGTTTGTTATGATGATGGAATTGATGGATTTTAAGGCAGTAATAATGGATGCCAAATCGCAGCTCCCGCAGTACATAGAGTGGCATTTCATTGGCAATTTACAGAGCAATAAAATCAAACCTCTAGTGGGTGCTTCATTATTTATGTTGGTTGGTTCATAAATTTTTTGGTTCTTTACTTTTTCAGCCTGCAAAATACATAGTGTATGGTTTTTTTATCGTGCTTTTGCAGCTGGTGTACCAAACCTTGCGATGGTAGAGAGTGTAGATGATGAAAAGGCAAAGACTTTTCTCATTAAAGGCCTTCATATTAATCAAATTTCAAAATGAGTTGGTTTTAGTTGTTTAGAAGAATCATTTGGTTAATTAATAATGTAATACATAAAGCAAAATTTGTTAAAGAATTTTCCTTTATATCCAAACTTTTTGGATTGCTATATTGAACAGAAATGGTTGGTTCTCTCTTGCATTGAAAATATTGCTTTTATAAACTGCAATTGTTTTAGTTGGTTTGTTTCTTTACGAATTTATTAAGTGTTGTCTTTTTGCAGATTGCCAATCATCTTGATCGTGCAGTTGGAAATTTGGGAAGGAAACCATTGAAGGTCTTAGTCCAAGTGAATACAAGTGGTGAAGAATGTGAGTAACTCTAGTCAGTAAATTTGTTTCAAACTATTGCCTTTATGGATAATGATGCCTTATTATATTTTAGTTTATTCCAAATTTGTTCCAGAGTTCCACTTCATGTATCAAAGCTTATAAAATAAAGGTATTTGGAATTTGGCTGAATTTGGGGATTTTGAGATTGTATTGCATCGTTTTGTTTATAGGAATTATGAAATCAGCCAACATTAAAATGGTTTGACTGTTTGACATTGCATGTACTGATTGGAGTTTGGGTTTTTAGCAGCTATTGATTGTTGTTTGTTATCTATGAGGACTTGATGTAACCTATCTCTAGTTAGAATCCTGCAACAAGGTTGATTTTTTTTTTTTTTTATTTAGTAACATGTGAGTTGTAGAATGTGTTTCATTTGGTTGATTTACTGCTTGTTCAGTTGAGATGCACAGAAGATGCTGTTAGATTTTGAACTTTATGTTGATGAAAGGTTTCAGTATCTCAGATCTTATTTTGTAGTAGGTGGCATTAAGTTATTTGCCACAGGTTTTCTCTTCCATCTTTTTCATCATGCATATGGACCTAACTTGGCAGCTCCTGAGCCTGCTATTCTTGGACCTACAATTGTGGTTTGTCAAGATCTGATGTTGCTACCAAGGCTAATAGGAACCATAAATTTACTATTTAAGAGTTCTCTTTTCCCATATAACTGGGCATTCTGGCATAAAACTTGCTCACATTGCAAATTCTTTTTCTTTATAGCTTTCTTCCCCTTTAACAACTTCACATGTCCAGTGTTTTGTTCAATTGAAACCCATATGACCACACCTGCTGACCAATCTCATAGTCAAATATGTGCTAGGAAGGATGCCATTCTACTTTTGCAGCAGAGGTTAACCAAAATTTGAATTATTTCTCTGTGGATATCTTTTGAACTGCCAATCTTGTCTGTTACATGTAGCAGTCAATTCTGGTCATTGTATTGGTGGTTTCAGCTACTTTTTGATGTGTTATATTGTTGCAGCAAAATCTGGGGTTGAGCCCTCGGGATGCGTGGAACTTACAAAACATGTTAGGGAGAGTTGCCCAAACCTCGATTTTTGTGGCCTAATGACAATAGGAATGCTCGACTATTCATCAACACCAAAAAACTCCCAGGTTATCAGTTGGCTTTTTTTTTTTTTTAACCTTTATCTTTACATCCTTTATTTCCTTTTTCAGTCTCTGGCATTCTTTGTGATCGAGTTTTCTAACACTAAAAACTATATAATGTTTGCCAGACATTAGCAAACTGCAGAAATGAGGTTTGCAAGTCCCTAGCCATTCCAGAAGAACAATGTCAGCTTTCAATGAGCATGTCTAACGATTTTGAGCAAGCTGTATGGAATTCTGACATTTTTAATGGCATATTAACTTGACCATTCTTTATATTTCTCATCAACATTATGTACTGTATAGAATAGAGTTACATAGTTTGTGAAGAGATTATAAAACTAACTGACGACCTTGTTTTGCAGATTGAAATAGGGAGTACAAATGTGAGAATTGGATCATCCTTATTTGGCCCAAGAGAATATCCAAAGAAGAAATGAAACACGACTGTAGGTTTGCTGCCTTGTTTCTTTTGTCTTCACCTGGAAAGTCTAAGGCATCTTTCATTTCGTGGTTCTGGAGAAAGTATTGTGTGGGTTTTATGCGACATTATTACTCTCCCACTTCAAGATTGCAGCCCGTATGCTTATCTGGAGTCAACTCATTCAGAGAAAAAGAAAGCAAGACGTGAATTGCTGTTCGTTTGTTCGATTCCATGACAGACTGAAGAGAAGAGAGATGAATAATGTTAATTTGAGGATCATCAGGTGGACTAGGACCACAAAAGGGTTTGAAGAGGATGATGGTAATGATGGGGTTATGTCTGCTGGCTTGCATTGTCGGCCCTCCCCTTCCTGGCACATCTCTGATATTCTAATGCCCTCTCTTCGCTCTTCTTCTCCTTCATTTTGTCCTCCCTGTCTCTGCGATTGCTCTTCTCAACCCCTTCTTTCCATCCCTGATTGTAATTTTTTTTTTCTCCTTTTTCATGAATTAAGGCATGCATGGGATGGCCCTTTTTTTTTTTAAAAAAAAAAATCTTTTCAAAAGGATATGTATGATTGTAATTCGTATGGTAGGTCATACAAGGCATCCAAGACGCCTAGTTGCTATTATACTCCTAGAATTCATGGTCGTGTTTGCGGATCATATAGATTTAAAGTTTTACTAGAAATTCCAATTTTGCATGTTAATTTGAAAAATCAAAGAACACCAAAATGATGGTTTTGTCATGGATTTGGAAAAAGCTTGATAAAGTTATATCTTTTTCAGTACCCAACTTCTGCCTCTCATGTGTCTACTTCTCACGCGGTCATTTCTGCTTGCTTGATACTACTGCAGAATTGGCCATATTAAACGTGCATGCAGGAGAAACTGTTCCACATTCTACATATATACTTTGTATATATATTTATTGATTTTAACTTTTTTGGTTCTGTGAAATTATTGCATGCTTCTACCTTCTATGTGTATTGGCATGGATCCCACGTTCCTCACCTGCTATCATGTGAAAAGGACTTAACGTCAGCCGCCTATAAAATAGTCTCTTTCTTTTTGTTCATTTTCCTGCTTATGAATCCTGGATTCGTTGTGTTCAAAGGTGATTTGTTGTCTCCGTATGTTTTGTAGCAGGATTGAGCAACAATTCTTTTACAGGTTTCTTCCTCTTTCCTACACTGCATATCATATAATCAACCACAGAATTTGTGGGTCCTGAGGTCACTGGCCATCTTTGATTAGTTTCTTGCTTCAAAAAAAAAATCACTCCATCATGATTAAGTAGTCAACCTAAATTCTATAACCTTAAATTCGCTGGAGGCATGATGATCCCGTATGCTTGAGTAAAGTGTCACGCTCGTGAAAGTGTTGTAAAGAAAAAACCATAACTTACAACTAATGCTCTTGTGCTTCTGATGGCTTCTGCATCTGGGCAAATTATATAATAATCCTGAAGCACTAAAAAATAGCGTTCTCTCTCTCACAAATATGTGAGATTCACACTCCATATTTATTGGTGGATCCCATGTATTTGTGTGTAAAAGAGCACCATTTTCAAGTGTTCCAGGACCACTGAATAATTTCACGTGCACCTGAGCTACTTATTTTTGTGGCATAAACCGATACACAGTGTTATATTTTCAACGAGCCGTGCCATTATTTTGTTCCCTGAAGTCTACAAATTTATCATAAATGAAAGATTGTTGTTCTACTTTAATAACAGCAGATTGTTGTTCTACCTCACACAATCTCTAATTCCTTCTTGTGATATCAGTAGAGCTTGTATCATGCACAGGCATCGATGCTTGCGTGTTTTGCGGTGTTACTGTACCTCTGCAAGTCCTACTAATTAAGCATAATATAGATAACAGAATATTGTTGTGCTTAGATGCTTAATGGAAGATATAATAATCTTTGGTATGTTATTCAAATGCTTTTTGGTTCGGTATGTCCGCAGATTGCATGAACCATGATCCTGACGTGAGTGAGGAGATGGAACAAAAGCTTTATGGATCTTCTGTCAGAGGAAGCGAGGCTGAAAGAAGAAGACGCTCAGAAAGACCAGCAGCGTGCAGACGTGGCTCTGTTGGAGGCTAAAAAAATTGCATCCCAATATCAAAAGGAGGCAGATAAATGCAATGCAGGCATGGAGACTTGCGAGGGGGCAAGGGAGAGAGCTAAAGCTGCATTCGTAGCACAGAAGAAACTAACTGAAACGTGGGAACTTAGAGCACTTCAGAAAGGATGGAAAGGTTGTAAGAATTTATTTAAGATATGGTATATGAATTTAGAACACCAATTAATAGTAAGACAAAAACGAATTTCATACTTATTTGCGAATTAGATCTAAGATTGTTTTGAACCATAATTTTACAACTACTGAAATTAAACACTGAAGAAAATAGATCAAAAAGATTGAAAACGAAAGTTAAGTCTTTATCTCATTGACCTTCTTTCAAAACAACTGCTAATAAGTATAACAAATAGGGTTAGAGTTAAAAAGTAGAAGAGGAGATTTAACTAATTTATAATCAATTTAACAGGTTCACCCATCAAAGGTCCATGTTAAATTAGACATACACAGACCGTCTTTCATATCAGCCCACTAAAAGTGTCATAAACTCATAACTCATTTTATCACAATTTACTAGAGTTTACTCACTAATCAATAAACTATATTATTCAGTTCGTTTTATAAAAATTAAATTAAACCAATAATTAATATTAACCCACACAAAAAAAATCTAATATTAATTATGGCGTTTTCATGTTTTATGAAAAAAATATTTTTGAAAATGACTCAAATGTGGGTACAAAATTTTAGAAAACATATAGTTTACTGATAAAATGACACCTTAAACATAATTTTGTCCACATTAAATTATCAATATCAGATCATGACAATAATTATGTCCCTTATTGATATAGTACTAATTTATAGTCATAAATATTGACAACTTAACCGACCTGGATTTCGATATGACAGTGTAGTAAGAAAATAACGCTCACATGTGATCAATACATTATTTTCTTTGTCAGTCTTCCAAATATTTCTCTTTCACATATACTCAAATGAGCAAGAGAAACTCATACAGTTTTGCAATAAGACTTTTATTTTTATTTTGGAAATACACACAATATATGCTTTAGCCTTTATTTCCAGAAACACAATTGAAAACTAATAAATATTGTTTAAGATAATTACATTAATCTTAAGCATATCATGCACAACTCATAGCATGTTATATATATATATTGAATGTGCACATATGCATAACAAACAATCATAAAGTACTAAACTCATAAATAAATATATATGAATAAGCAATGTAGCAAAATTATTTAACTTAGATGTTCAATTACAAGCATAAAACTCTCACTAACTAAACACATCAAAAGACTCTATAATACCCATATGCTGACATGTTTCTTGAAAATTATGTGTTTAAATCATTTGGTTAGAAGATCAGTTAACATCAAATCAGTACTAACATACTCAATCTCAATGTCTCCTTTCATTACTAAGTCTCCAACTATAAGATTTAATCTTCATATGCTTAGAACCACTCGAACTTTTATTGATCTTAAAAAAGAACACAACAACATTATTATCACAATAGATTCGAAGTGGCCTAGCAATAAAATCGCCACAAGCAACCCAAAAATAAAATTCTTTAACCATATAGCTTGTGTACTAGCACCATAACAAACAACAAACTCAGCTTGTATAATAGAAGAAGCTGTAAGTATTTGTTTAACACTCTTCCACAAAACAACACCACTAGCAAGCACAAAAATATAACCCGAAGTGGACTTCATATCATCTTGACAACCTGCAAAATCAAAGTTTGAATACCCCATTACTTCAAGATTATTCACTCGCCTATAAACAATAATATAATCTTTCGCCTTTTGCAAGTATCTCATTACCTTCTTAACAACTACCAAATGATCTCATCCAGGATTAGAAAGATATCGACCAAGAACACTAACAATGTATGCAATATCTAGTCTTGTACACAGCTGAACATACATCAAGCTGCCAACAACACTTGCATAAGGAATATTATTCATGGTTTGTTTCTCTATATCACTTTTAGGACATTGTTCCTTACTAAATTTATGTCCTTTCACAACATGAGTATCACCATCTTTGCAAGATTGCATATTGAATCTACTGAGCACATGATTAATATAGGTTTTTTAAGAAAGACCCGATAAATGATAAGACCGATCACAACGAATCTCAATACTCAAGACAAAAAATATCTCTTCAAGATCTTTCATATTAAAAGTCCTAAGGAGTAATTGCTTTGTCTCACAAATCATGCCTATGTCATTACTAGCCAACAAAATATCATCAACATAGAGAATAAGAAATATAAATTTACTCCCACTGATCTTATGGTAAATGTTTTGATCTATCTTATACTATGTGAAATCAAGTAAAGTGAGTATCTCATCAAATTTGAGATACCATTGATGAAAAGCTTGTTTGAGACCATATACAGATTTCTTTAGCTTATAAACCAAGT